>JACJUY010002958.1:75253-90616 GCA_014220935.1 Platorchestia sp. MABIK | reverse complement strand
CGCAGTACAATTAAAGTCTGAAAAAACTCTGACATTAACATACAAACTAAAGGACTACGCAAACATTCTGAAAATTGACAATCTTCAAATTGACGTGACTTGATGTAAAGCTTCAGTACTAGACTCAGGACAGTTATTTTATCTCACAGACGCGCAAGCAGTAAAACATCCACGTTTAATTCATAAAAATGGCGCACTCAGGAGCAAGAAGTCATTCAGATCATCTGCCATGAAACTTGAGCTCTACTAACACCTCCTCAGTGTCGCTTCTGCTTCAGTGTCGCTTCTGCTTCAGTGTCGCTTCTGCTTCAGTGTCGCTTCTGCTTCAGTGTCGCTTCTGCTTCAGTGTCGCTTCGTCGCTTCTGCGCTTCAGTGTCGCTTCTGTGCTTCAGTGTCGCTTCAGTGCTTCAGTGTCGCTTCTGCGCTTCAGTGTCGCTTCTGCGCTTAAGTGTCGCTTCTGTGCTTCAGTGTTGATCCGTACTCGAGGTAAGCGAAAGCAACATTTCCTAAAACGCGGAGGCGACAGTCGCACAGATCGTGTTCAGGCACTTCAGTGATACGTCCGTTGGTGTAATTCCTATGGTGGATGGCAATTAAAATAGAATCAAGTTTAATTGAAAAATTTTTACACCCATTGTGCGAGTCTAATTGACGAACTGATGATAGGTAGACTGCAGAGGAAGATTAAGTCAAGAGTTATTGTTGAATTTTCATACGCATAGATCGAATCCATTTTCGAAATGAAATAAACTAATAATAAGCGCCTCTCTCGTTCTCTCATATGAGTGTCCCTTTTCTTGCTGATTCTCATGAATTTGTGATTCATTGAACTTCTCTCTTTGTTGACATTGTTCTGACTCCTCACAGTGTTTTAGAAACCTCCGAATAGAAAAATGTGATTACCTCATCACAACTCCTTTCAATTTTCTTTTTTATTATATATTTTTGCTTCATCTATGTTCCGTATTCCTTTTTTTTACTCATACTTATTTCTATATTTTGCTGTTTTTCAACGTATTTTCTGATACGATGACCTTGTATATGCACTTTCTCAAGTGCTTTCAGATAATGTCAGATTTTCTTAGGGTGACAAACACCGATTTGCTTTACACTCGTACATTTCTGCAATGTATGAACCTTTGAAAGTCTGGCTTCGACAGCTATAGGGAATTTATGGATAGCTTGAGCATCAAGTACCTCTATTTACTCCTGTTCATGATCACTCCTGCTCATGTTTTGATAGTACCAAATTCAACCCTCACTTGAGGTCACTTTACTACATAAATTCTTCAGAGTCAAATTTTACTCTTCCTTACTTCACATCCAATAAAGGTAAATAGTCTACTCCTTCAATTATATTTTTTCGTATGGTAAATTTTCTTCCTTATTTCATTATTCAAAACGATTGCAATCATTTTCACAATATCAAGAGATTTCCACTTTTCGGTTTTCGTACCTGATTAATATGCATAAAGTTTTACTTGCGTACAAGGAAGTGAACAATTTTTATAGAAAATTCGACGAGGAGCGACTCTAAGCTCGTATTTATATCCAGGACATAATACAGCATAATTTCATGTCCAGGACATAATTCAGCATAATTTCATGTCCAGGACATAATACAGCATAATTTCATGTCCAGGACATAATGCAGCATAATTTCATGTCCAGGACATAATACAGCATAATTTCATGTCCAGGACATAATACAGCATAATTTCATGTCCAGGACATAATACAGCATAATTTCATGGCCAGGACATAAAACAGCATAATTTAATGTCCAGGACATAATGCAGCATAATTAGAACTCGGTGCTTCAGTTCAAAGTCTCCAACGCAAAGCCTTCAAACGCTTTTGCAGCGCGCATAACAACTTAATTATGGAGAGGGCGGACCAGTGATGTGGTCTAAGCCTGTATCAAATTCGCTTGTCCCCACTGACACAGTCAGATAATTCATGATGTTTAAATAATGTTTGAATGAACGTTGACTAACCGAACTGTTCCAGTTGTGGCTCCAGGTAAAAATGAAAACGATTGTTGCTGGGAAAGCCTGTTCGGGAAATGCAACCGATAAAAAAATAGCAAAATGAACATCCTTTTTCGCCATTTCGCATATTTATGGCGTATATTCCTTCGCATCCTTTGTGAAATATGCGAAACATCATTTTTCACGCATTTATGCAGTACAAATGAAACATGAAATAGCGGCAACATCAACACATAAACTGAAGAACTATCACACGCAACACCACGCAGCACTGCGGAGTTGCTGAGCACATTCACTGGGAAAAATATCCCCGATCGAGCGGCACGTTCAGTCATTTCCATTCCTTAGCTCGACTGCAACAGAAGCAGCCGGAGTAAAAATGCGACTCACTCAAAAGCGTATTTTTAGCCTTTGAATTTCATTTAGGAATGAGGGCGCATTTCAATCAATTTATTAGTCCGAGTGCGCGTCCAGTCTCGCATCAAACGAGACCTGCACCGCTTTTTGGCGTCCGCTGCCGCTGCCGCGAGGGCTGCTCCGTGCTGGAGGCAGTGTGAGGGGAGCGTGTCAGTTAGACGGGACACCAGTTGGAAGATAGATCAGTTAGATGCAATACTTGGAAGATATATCAGTTAGATGCAATACTTGGAAGATATATCAGTTAGATGCAATACCAGTTGGAAGATATATCAGTTAGATGCAATACCCGTTGGAAGATATATCAGTTAGATGCAATACTTGTTGGAAGATACATCAGTTAGATGCAATACCAGTTGGAAATAATACCTCTTGAATGTAATACCAGTTGGAAGAAATATGTTCCAGTTATATGCCACACAAGTTGGAAGTAATTTGGCCCACTTAGATGCCACACAAGCTGGAAAGATGCTAGTTAAACGAAAGACCAGTTGGAATAAATTCCAGTTGGAAGCAGGAAAACCTGTAGGAGAAAATACCAGTCAGACTCAAGGAGACCAGTCGGAAAAAATGTCAGTCAGAGGCAATGATACCAATTGGAAAAGACACCAGTTAGAAGCAAGACCGTTTTTAGGAAATGCCTGTTAGAGGCAAGACTGGCTGGGAGAAATGCCACTTGGAAGTGGGCAAGCCAGTTGGAGAAAATACATGTTGGAATCAAGGAGACCAGCTGGCAGAAACACTTGTTAGAAGCATAGAAACTAGATAGAGGAAACAATAATAGTTAGACGCAATCTCAGTAGTAGCATACCTGTTAGAAGCCAGTGGATCAGGTGGAAACAGAACACCAACTGAAAGTAAGAGAATCAGTTAGAAAAAGTATACAACTGAAAGTAAGAAGATCAGAAAAAGTACACCAACTGAAAGCAAGAGAATCAGTTAGAAAAAGCATGCCAACTAATAGTAAGCGAATCAGAACAAGTACACAACTGACTAAGAGTTTCAAGGAGCCCAATCGATGGTAAGAAACTAGTTAGATGCAGTAAAAACCTTTGACAAATTTGTGAGGTAAGTCAAAGGCAACATCACAAAGTTACGTAAAGTTTTGCTCAACTCGACGACAACATCAGGCCCTAATTTGACAATTGATCGCCTGCTCAATTTTTCTTGGACGAAGTTTTTCCTTTCAACATTTGCGTGACTCGTTTTTTCCTAATCATAACTTATGCCGTGCAAATTTTATTCGTAAACGGACTCTTCGCAAGAGCACGAGGAAAAATATAATTAACTAATAAAAAATATAGCATGAATTATAATAAATTTTAAATATCAAATATATTATTAGTAATTATAATTCAACTCCACTTCAGTATCACACTTTACAATACATTTTTCAAATACAAAAATTGCCCAATCATGGTCAATATTTCCCTAATGTGTTCAGTATTTTTCCTAAGCACAACGCTAGAGCCGTACCGCACTTGGTAAATACAAGCTGCGGCGCACGTGGTAGCACAACCCTAAAAACAAAGTTCTTCCTTTTTCATTCCTTTGTTAAATAATTATCAAAAGTTAACTCTGCGTGTTCGGATTCACACCGACGGTGTTAAGTGACTTGATTTAGATTACAGTGCTAGTTTTATCTGGAATGAAAAGATGACTCATTTTACAAGCAATGGCTTTTCAAGTTTGAGGTTTCAGTTTGCTATTCTACCACAGAGCAACTACAGAAAAAAGTACTTAGCAAAGTATTTTGAACCTTGCTTGCTTGCTATTTCGAAAGACTAACTACTGTGACTAATTTTGCAGTGAAAATTGTTCGCAAAAAGTGTGAATGATAAGAAAAAGTTTCAAAAATTTAAGTTAATGAAAAATACTTTCCAATAAAATAAATAGGTTGTAAATTGAAAATTACTATCAAGAAATAAAATTACTATCATTCATCTAATCGGCGTTCAAACAAAACCGTAGTGTCGGAAAAGTTTTTTAAGTTGAACGTTTCAAGAAAAGGCCCAGCGCCAATGAGAATTGAAGTTCTCTTCATTGAAAAAATGTCCTTATTGTGAAAAATGAACCGCATGAACCAGTCACAGGAAGCCTAGCGGGCAGAAAAGTATGTTTAAATGAGCTGTACCAGAAATTAAATATTCCCCGTAGTGTGAGAAGCCTTCGAAAGTGAATGTATGCTTAAAATAGTATCCATGGCTCAAACTTAGCTCACGGTTGACTGCTAAATTATTATTAGCAGCGTGCGGTAGAATTTCCTGTAACAGCTCCCATAAAGAAAAAAGAGTTCAAATTCTACTGCTCATAAAAAATTTTTCTTAAAATTATACTGCTCATGAAAAAAATGTGTGTTCCAACTTTTGACCCATATAGAAATGAGTTTTCTAAATTTTAATGCATGTAGAAAAAAAAATTTGCTTTATCACGACGCTCATAGAGAGAAGAGTTTTCCAAATGTTATTCTAACATTCATAAAGTTAAAATTTTAACCCTGATAGAGTTTAAGAAGAGTTTCATAAATTCTAACTCTGATGGAAAAAAGAGTTTCCAAATTTTAAAGCTCATAGAAAAAATATTCTACACTATAACGCACATAGAAAATTAACTCTCTACATTGCAATGCTCGTAGAAAAAAGAATTTCCTGTATTATAACCCCCATCCATTTTTTCAAAATTTAAACACTCATAAGGAGAAAAGTTCTCAAAAGTTGTAGCATAGACCGTCATCTCAGTCATCAGAACTAGGTACAGCAACACCCCGATGCAACACAGCGTCCGCAAACAGGAGCTGAGCTGTGACAACTTCCGGACATGGAAGCTACATCACGGAGGTCGGACTGCGTCTTGTTGCTGAAATGCTGGACCTGACGACATGCTTGTCGTCGGTCTTTGTTTTTGCCGAAAACCTTACTGGAAAAACCTTACTGGCAAAACCTTACTTGCAAAACCTTACTGGAAAAACCTTACTGGAAAAACCTTACTGGAAAAACCTTACTGGAAAAACCTTACTGGAAAAACCTTACTGGCAAAACCTTACTTGCAAAACCTTACTTGCAAAACCTTACTTGCAAAACCTTACTGGAAAAACCTTACTGGAAAAACCTTACAGGAAAACCCTTACTGGAAAAACCTTACTGGAAAAACCTTACAGGAAAACCCTTACTGGAAAAACCTTACTGGAAAAACCTTACTGGAAAAACCTTACTGGAAAAACCTTACTGGAAAAACCTTACAGGAAAAACCTTACTGGAAAAAACTTACTGGAAAAACCTTACTGGAAAAAACTTGCTGGAAAAACATTACTGGGAAAAACCTTACTGGGATGCAATATGGTCAAAACATTACTGGGAAGCATTACTGGGGAAACATTACTGGGAAAACATCACTGGGAAACTTTACTGGGAAAAATCAGACTTTACTGCGGAGGCTCGCGCTACCCAGGTTAAGAACCACTGCTCTAAAGCTACTATGAAGTGGAGCTTCACGAGACCTGCATGAGTTAACCCGTTGATTGACTATTGGAGCATAAGAGTACCAATGCGTAAATTGCTTAGTTACGTATCGGTGTGAATGGACAGCATTTCGATTCTTTCAACATGTTTTTTNAATTGTACTGCGTAAATGACCTTAACAGGATGTTTAATCTGCGTTTTTTTTGATACTGCATGTAATAATTTGGCTGTAGTAATAGTCTGTCACAACTAGGACAGCTAGCTAACTAATCTAAGCTAGCGAGAGGCTCTGAACGTTGTTGACTTGATTATTTTGTCTGAGCTAGAATAGGTGCCAATATGCATCACGTTTGCGTTTCAATGTACAACAATCTACACCACATGGGCATTGCTGCCATGACCGAATAAAATAAAAGAAAATACGTAACCATGATTATTGAGGGGGGTTTCGATGCTTTATCTACTTTATTTGTTAAAATGTGAGTCTTCAGGAGTGCTAATGCTCAATGGAAAAAAATATGAATGAACCTGAGAATCAATTTTAACTTGATCTAGGAAAAGAGTTCATCACTTGCACGAATAAAATATCACACAGAGAGAACACATTCCCAAATTTGACCCTCAATTTGACGTGCTCCGATATCCCCATTGTCTGGAGAAGAATAATTTCCAAGTTCGTCGGCTTCCGCTCTCAAAACTATCCACGTCACGCATTGTCCTCTTTCAGGTTCACGGAGACTCTAAACTGACGTTAATTTCTGTAAATCCCTGTCATAATCGCCGTAAATTCGACAGTTTGGGCGTTCGGAGAGTTCATTTCCCAAAGACCAGGTCACGGTGTCAGCTGTAAGCAGACATGTCGCGATGTCGTTTGACCAGCAGATTTATTTTTGCTCGTTAGTCGTCTGTGGGATTCGATTAATTAATAAAAAATGTTGGTTTATGGCCCATGAAAACATCGCTTCGAGTCGCTTGAGCTCGTAAGTCGCATTCCAGTGACATGGAAGACTTCCAAGATTAGGTCTTTTTGCCTCATCAGTGCCGGCGGTCGACAAGATTGCGTTGTGAGGGCGGTAAGGAGTTGAATTCTGGTCCTATATTTTGATCTCATTATGACCTACTGTCTCGATGTGCGCTGTTCCGTGTCTCGTGCATTGCTGATGGCGCATCTAAAATGCTCATATTCATTTGATTTAAGGGATGCATGGAAACATTAAAAGAAATCATTATAGAACAAATGTCGATACATGTGAGGTTTTAAAACTGTTTGGGACAAATGTGTATGTGGGGATGAAACAATTAATTACAGATATGTGAGAAGCGCGGCTTGCAGATCNTTCAAGCAGAGAAGCTGAAAGCCTGTACACTTTGGAGTTCCTACACGCAAAAAAACTGGAAGCCTACACACACTTTGGAGTTCATGCACGCAGAGAAACTGGAGGCCTACACACTTTGGAGTTCATGCACGCAGAGAAACTGGAGGCCTACACACTTTGGAGTTCATGCACGCAGAAATGCTGGAGGCCTTCACACTTTGGAGTTCATGCACGCAGAAATGCTGGAGGCCTTCACACTTTGGAGTTCATGCACGCAGAAATGCTGGAGACCAACACACTTTGGAGTTCATGCACGCAGAGAAACTGGAAGCCTGTACACTTTGGAGTTCATGCACGCAGAAAAGCTGGAAGCCTAAGCTCTCTGGTGCTAGGGCCCGCAGAAAAGCTGAAAATTTGCACACTTGGGAGCTGAAACTAGCAGGAGAGCTGGAAGTCTGCACGCTTCGGAACTGCAAGTATTGAAGTTTGAGACACTAGTCCTGGAGCGTTTAGAGCTCCCCAGTTCTGAACCCAGTGGAGGCCCTGTTTCGCGCCATCGCCTTACAGGCCCATGGAGACTAACTACGCAGCAGAAGTCAAATAATTCTTTTAAATCTTCCCTAGAGAGTCGATGCATTTCATTTTTTTTTTTTTATTGCGATTTATGCAGTTATATTGACTTTCTATATTTAGTCGAGCAAATTGGAAATCACACCTGCGCAAAAAACTTTTCACCTGCTTGTAAAACCCCACAAGGGTTCTGACATTCAGTTGCCAATGTTTGAGCATTCAATTGGATTGACGGTAAATGGTGAGTAAAGTACAACGTAAAGATGACGAAAATGGAACCCGACATTTTTCCAGCATACAAAGCTACGCTAGGGTTCTGGCGTTCAGCGGCTAATTTTTGAACATTCAAGTGGATTGACGATCAATTTTGGGTAAATTACGAGACCAAAAACTACAAAAACAGAACCTGAACTTTACCGGGCATGCAAAACTACGCAAGGGTTCTGGCATTCAGCTGCCAATTTCCGGACATTCAAGATGCTGTCACGAGCTCGATTTCGAGTCAGCGATCTCCGCCGCCGAGCTCAATGAGCGAAGCGATGCAGAAATGAGAGGGCGTTTGCATTGAAATTAAATTTATTTGCACCCATGCACCACAATTATCACCTGAGGAGAAAATTCCCCATTTTAGTCATAGATGAGATCGTTTTATACATGTCCTGCTCGCGAGCGAACAAAGCTCCAACTTTACTCTCGGGACTAAAGTAATCTTGTCAGCCCTGAAATTTAATGAATTCAGCTTCACATAATGTACATTTGAAATGAGCCTGGGAACTGAGCCGGCAGATGAGATGTGCTGGATCCCGCGCTCTCTACAATGAGAACTTTTGTACAATGGAAGCTGCTCTACAATGGAAGCTTCGGTATAGCATGAACTTCTGTTTGATGGGAACTTTTCTACAATGGAAACTTCTCCGTGAGAAGACTTCCTCTGTAATAGATTCTGCCTATAAACTTTTGAATTGCGGGAACTTCTGTAATTATGGCAACACTGTATTATAAAAACACTTGTCTCCTAGAAACTTTGAATTATGTAAATTTTTAGACTGGTGGAGATAGTCATTTAGTACTGAATATTTTGCATTCTAGAAACTTTTGTTCAAAAAATCCTTTGAATTATTGAATCTTTTGTTTTAAAAGACCTGCTTTCAACAGCAACTGTTCTATTTTGAAGTAATCTGTAGTGTAGAAACTCCATCATATTAGGGACATTTATTTAATGGGAATTTTCAACCACCTATGAAGTTCGAGAAGATCAAAACGCACGAGACTTTAAGAGGAGAGACAACAGCGCATGTGGCACTGCTGGCAGTAGCACTGAGGAGATGGAGGCACTGCTGGCAGTAGCACTGAGGAGATGGAGGCACTGCTGGCAGTAGCACTGAGGAGATGGAGGCACTGCTGGCAGTAGCACTGAGGAGATGGAGGCACTGCTGGCAGTTGCACTGAGGAGATGGAGGCACTGCTGGTAGTAGCACTGAGGAGATGGAGGCACTGCTGGCAGTGGCACTGAGGAGATGGTGGCACTACTGGCAGTAGCACTGAGATGGAGGCACTGCTGGCAGTGGCCCTGTGGAGATGGAGGCACTGCTGGCAGTGGCACTGAGGAGGTGGAGGCACTGAACTCTTATATCAACGTCCAATGTTGATCGAATGAATAAGTATGATGATGAAGCAAAGATGACAATAGTGATAACCAGTAACTACTCAGATGACAGTGACGATAGCGAAACAATGACGACAGTGACTATGCACTCGGATGACTGAATAACGATGATGGCAGTGATAAAGGATAACTTCTCAGATGACAGTGACGATGACGACAGTAATGATGGATAACTACTCGGATGAAAGAGCAACGACGATGGAGTCATGATATTGGAACGATATAACTATGAAAGAAAAAAAGACGCATTTCACCATGTAAAAATAGGGCGACAACATTGAAGTTTCCCAAATTAAAACGCAGAGTGCCTAGATTCAAATACGGTTCTGAAAGTTCGAATAAAATTCTGAAATTTCAAACAGAGTTCTTAAAACAGAGCTTGTTCTCGACTGAAGAACCTTGAACAGATCTCCGAGTAGTTGGAAGAACAAAGGAAGTGGATAGAACACATGAAGGCTATAGAACAAAGGTAGCTGAATGCACATAGGTAGTAGATAAAAATAAAGTAAAATGGATAGAACTAAATATTTTGTAAGATTGAGGTGATGAGGTGAAAGAAAATGTGATTAATTAAAACATTGAACCTGCAAACCTTGAGGAAGACTGTAGACCAGCTCGACTGCTAGCACAAACGAGCCCATCAGCTATAGCTGATTACCTACAAAATAGTAGCCGATGATGATGCTAAATTTAATGCGTTAGAAGTCGTCAATAATAAAGTGATTGAAATTGAAACAAAAATCGAAAATTTCCGCTTAAAAACCTGATGATTCATGAATAATGTTATCGAACTGAGTTGAATATAGTCCAATTGAGCTCAATAATAGTCAATTGTAGTACGCTTCTATATAGTTGATTTATTTATTTATTCCATTTTTTAGCAGGTGACTAGAAGTTGTTTCATATTTTCCAACGCTTTTTCATGCCTCTCAAAATGTTTTTTGTGAAATTTCAGAAATCATTAAAGCTCCCTCGCAATTCAATCTGATATATGTAACTCATACGTAAAAATATTTATTTCATTAATATTGATGGCAGAACATTTTGCGCTTCAATATGAGAGGCTGAAAAAACATTTGAACCAACGCTAGGAACTTCTTGAAATGTAGTGAAGCCCCCCAAAAAATTTTGAATCAACGATAAGAAACATTTTATAACTTAATGAAGGTAAAAAATATCAGAAGCAACGCTAGGAAACTTTTGAAATTTAGCGACGATAAAAAACCTTTGAAGCAACGCTAGCGAACTTTAAAAATTTAGGAAAGCCAAAACAATTTTGAAACAATGCTAGGGAACCTTTGTCAATATACAGCCTGCCTTGTGAAACCTTGAGAAATCTACATCGCTGCCCACGCAGGCAATGCTTCTCATGACGCAGAACAATGGAGCTCCGCAGTCGCGTTCCAGCAGCAATAATTCGCACAGAAACCGTTCAGTTCTAGTTCTATTGTGCAACCGTAATTAGCGTCTTCTCGCATTGCAGTATTGCACGAAAGTGACTCTTAGAAGTAAAATCTATAATACTAGCAACAATTTTTAAGTTATATTTATAATTGTTTAAGGACTATCTATACATTAGCAATAATTTTCAAGTAATATTTATAATTCTTGAAGTAATATCTATATAGCAACAATTTTTTGAAGAGCATTTTCCATGAAAGAAAATTGTTCAAATTTAATTACCATTTTAGATCGCGCAACTCACGCAACCCAACTCATGTGCAAATTTTGTTCAACACATTCATAAAAATACTTAGAAACCTTTAACCAACTTTTCATGAATATTGATGCTTCAAAAACATGTTTTACTTTCATGTTGTGAAGTGCTATTTGAAATGAAGATGGCCTCTCACAAAATAAGGGCTAAACTTTTTTTTGAAGCATCAATGATCATGAAAAGTTGGCTAAACAAAGATTCAAAGAATTATAATTACATCTTGCAGAAATAATCCTAGCCTTCAGCACGAGTTCCTTCTTCTTCTCTAATAGGAAGTGGCATGACAAGTGGTGGCTTGAAGTGGCTTGACCAGTGGGGGCTTGACTTGACTTGACAGTGGTGGCTAGACGTGACTTGACCAGTGGTGGTTTGACGTGGCTTGACCAGTGGGGGCTTGACTTGGCTTGACAGTGGTGGCTAAACGTGACTTGACCAGTGGTAATTTGACGTGGCTTGACCAGTGTGGTATAACGCGGTCTCCTGAACCAGTGCTTGTGTTTCTGTCAAATTCTGCACTGAACCAAAATTAAACTAGGAAACTGCATCAATTTTTTCGACGGAATCGAACAATCTTCCAGAGAGACGCACTTGACGCTGCAGAAAATGAAGGCGAGGTCCTCATGGTTTTTCTTTTCCCCAGCAGAGAGCGCTACTTGGAAAGAAAAAGATTTCAAGCTGTAGCGGAAATTCGGCGACGAGGCAACTGTAGGCCGCCCCAGAAAAACCTTCTAGACTTGCCTCGAGCGGTGGACGCCCTGTGTTGCAATTTAAGGGAATCATTTTCACTAAATATGTAATGTTTGAAAGAAGAGAAAGATGGGAGGAATCTTCAACCTAATCATTATTTCAAAATCACGATGTTGAAATAATCACCTAACTTGTTTTGTCGAAGACAGTAAGTGAGAACTAACGAATCTATCAAATGTTAAGACTTTCTTAAACAACGCAGTTGTACGGAGAGGGCACAGAAATTATTTTCTGCACTTTTCGATCAGCGGGTCGGTGTGCGCGTTGCACTTCGCTGAGCTCACACGAGTCGGTTTGCAAACTATGGTACATGTAGTGTTCAAATTTTAACACATTTCCTGCGAAGTGACTCACCGGTGATCACTTAGGTGATATTCACAGTGCTGCTGACTCGCCTGCAGTCATTAACTCATTTTTCATCAATACTTAACGAAAGCTAAATGAAAGCATGATCCAGTTAATGTTTGCTATTTTCAAAGTTAATTCCAACAATTGAATTTAAATATGAATTGAAAATTGAACTTCAGTTAAAACCATCGCAATTAACGTGTCGAACTTTCCTGACACTCCTTCCTGGTTTCAAGTTCATCAGGTCCACTTGTGCGATCGTGCATCCTGTAAGTGCACTATTGCATGCGCCAGCGAACGGAATAACCGATGCTTGACAAAATATTTTTCCCCTGCGAGTGTATCAATTGGAAAACTGATACTTGTAAGGATAATATCTTTGTTTTTTGCGGGTGAGTTACACTAGTTATGTAAAAAATATCCAATAGCTAAAAAATAAAATTATAAATGCTAACAGAAGTTGTGAGAACGATAATATTCTACTACAACAAATCCGAATGATGATACGTAAGATGAAAATAATGAATTGAGAGAGTATTATCTCAAAATACCCACTACTTGCCTTTTTTGAGTATTTATGATCACTACTCATTGCATCACCCAAAATTGATGCTTCAAACTTCACACATCATGAGCACCAAATCATTCAGGGACGAAGTCATCGCAATACTTTCGTCCGCAAAATTATTCGATTCTATCCTTCAAAACGTCGAAGAAATGGAATTGGATTCCATGCCGTTTATGGGAGAGAGATCAGTTTTCTCTAAAAGATTTTAGCACAAGTTTACTCGAACCTACCTAAGGACGATAAAGGTGTTTCTAAAAATGAAAGGAGGAAGGCACAATTCAGTGTGGGGTTATATGAACGGGGAATCAGTGCACAAAGCGCATCTCTTTAGCCTGCGTATTGAAACAGCAAGATTGAAAGAGGTTCATGAAACAAAATAATATTTGAAAAAGAAAGTGAGAGGGGCTAAAATAGAACCGCATTGAACCTAACAAATCAGTAACAACGCAAATAATCTATTCGATTTCAACCAAAGAATGGCTCTTCTAACCTTTAGCTAGGGACCTCACATCTTCTCACTGGGAGTGCTAATTCCCACAAATATGATAGTAGCACCTCACTTTAGGAGAAACTAATGCCATATCTATGGGAATTAGTGCTTCCCATAGATATGGTTATTCCCATTTCTACGGTAATTAGCGCTAATTGTCGCAGATAAGATAATTCCCATATCTATTGGCACAAGCACTAATTCCCATAGATATGATGGTAGCACCATACATTAAGAAAAACTCCTTTCGAAATCATTCCAAAACAATTCCTTTGAGTGTCTCATATGACTCACAGAAGAACACAAAGTAACCCTCAGGCGCTCCGGACTCCCAATGCAACAGGAACGAGTTCAGTTTATATTCATCACTCGTCCATGAATGTATTTCGTATTTCGTTTCCATTGAATTACAGGACCATGGAGCAGCTTTCCAATTACTCTCTCACAATTGAATATTCCAGCGAGACTTCACTTTCAAAATCCCTCTTGAGTTCAATGATCCTTTAATGGCGAGAAAGGGAATTTTCGATTAATTGGTTTCCGTGTAACTTATGTGATAAACTCGTAATCTTCCTCAATTTTATGGTCTTCATTTTTTAAAAGAAACAAATTTCAATATAATATTATTATTATTGAGTAGGGCCTGATGTCTCATAAGCGTTTTAAATGTCATTATTTTTGGTGAGGAGAAAACGGAATAAGATGAAAAATGCTATTGACGCAGCGTACATCCCTAACAATATATGTTGCAGGGCACTATGGTTGCTGGAAACGAGGCAGAAAATAGATTCCGCGAATTAAACTATCAGAAGAAGTAAAAGTTTTGTTGCACAGAAAGAGTGAAACTGAATTGAGTACAAGTGCAGAATAACATGGTACGAAAACTGCCTTTGGAGTCTCAAAATAGTGCTTCTATTTTCATCTTACAACAAGAATAAAAGAGCTGTAGCTGTATTTTTTCACCAGTTACTTTCAGCATGTCCCCATTCCAAGAATCAATAGATCTAGCCTCAGAAACGCTCTGTCGCACGGCACAGAAAGTGCTTCGAAATTCTCGCCTGTTTTTCTGAGGGAACGATACAGGACGTCAGTCTGTATTTGTGGAGATGCGCAGGCGTTATGCTCGAGAATGAAACGAGCGAAAAAAATCCGTTCAGTTAATATTAGATGTTATTTTAAGCTCCCTAACCAAAACAAAGGCGCTCCAAAGAGAAGGAGAAAGGCACCATTTAATATGGGATTAAGGGAAGGCAGAATCTACGCACAAAGTGCATGGAAACAGTAAGTTAAGAAAGATGTTTATGAAGCAAGATAAAATTAGTAAGGCTGAGCAGCAAACCGATAAAAGATGATCAGTAACAAAATAAAAAATCTACTTCATTTCAACATAAAGAAGGTCTATTTAACTTCAGCTCAGGACCTCACATATTCCCCCAGGGAGCGCTCCCATAGCTTTATTCCCCTGACGATAACTTTCATTAAGTAGAGATCAGGTGATAAGGAGACCACGTTTCTTTGCTCCTATAATTAGAAAAATAAACATGCTGGCATTTTTGCCTCCTGTTCCACAAGTACGAGAGTGCACTGCTTTGTTAGAAAACGTGCATTTTTTGGGGGGAAGCACGGTCAAAACGTGTTCTTTTTAAGAATTTGTGCAGCCATTCAAATCCAATTGAATACAGATACGAATAAATTTTCATTTGTCAGCAACAAAATGAGAGATTTTCAACTCCCAGAATTTTTTGGTTTGGTCTGGAATTTCCATAAGGAACTTCTCCAACTCTGTGATTTTGACAGTTGAACTTTGCCTGAACAGTGCATGGATCTCTTCTGTGATCATACCTTCATAAGCTAGTCAGGAGAACAGTGCAAAGTTCTCTAATGCGAGTGTGCCCTCCAAAGCTAGTTAGAAGAACCTGCACCCTGGTAAATCGTTTTTCCTATGCGAGTCTGCATTGCTGCCATTTCTGCTTCTTCGAATGAGCCAAGTATGTCTTTTCGAGAATTTTCTTCATGGTTAATTCCCACACACTATATCTCTTCCAAAATTCACGTACATTTCTGTGCGAAAATTT
>JACJUY010002958.1:32373-43332 GCA_014220935.1 Platorchestia sp. MABIK | reverse complement strand
AGAGAGGCCAGCAGTAACAATAGAGAACCAAAACGACTTATAGCGGGTGCGGTAACTTAGACGATCAAGACGTCTGTTGGTGGTTGTGAAGAGCTCCGATGTAACAGCAACAACACACTGAAGAAGCGATCGTTCACTGACCAGCTATTTGATGACATTCAGCTTCTGTAGCCAAATCAGGGTGTGCAGTTAAGTTTAAAACGGTCACTGGACTTGAACGGACACTCACATCAGAATTAGCAAATTGTCAATACGATTTAACCTAACAATAGTGGTTAAAGATCTTGTTTGATGGGTTACAACAATCGCGTGCGCTAGACCTATAAGACGGTCTACCCCAATGAAGAGTCAACCGGACCTTGAATAGCAGAGTCCTCCCTTAACAATTGCGGCTGCAGGACTTATAACAGCAGGATCCGCACCAACAATAGAGGCAACAGGACCTATAATAGCAGGGTCCTCCCCCTACAATAGCGGTTCTAAGATCCATAGGACTTTCTACCCCGCGATAGCGGTAGCAGAGCTTTTGTATAATGGCAGGGTTCACATCAACAATAACAGCTGCATGACCCATAGGACTTTCCATCCCAACAATAGGGGCAACAGGACTTATAATAGCAGGGCGCATCTCAACAATAGAGGCAACAGGACTTAAAATAGCAGGGCGCATCTCAACAATAGCGGTTTCAGAACTTTTAATGCAAGGTCCACCAACAATAGCGGCCGCCAGACCCGCAGGACGGTCCAGCCAACAATAGCAGTTGCGCTACGGTCCAATGATAAAGCAGAATAAGAGTGTGAGGCTACACAGCCCGCCGTTTTGAGCATCATATCTCAGCCGTTATCCCGCCCGGTGGCTCATAAGCCGCCACCGCAAGAGGCGAGCGTATCATTTATCCGCACATTTTCTTTTATGTGGATTCCAGCAAGCCCTGGCTCATCTTTCCCTTATCCGGATTGATGTATTTTACAGAAAGTGAGACAGCCCTAACTCGGCACGTGAGAAAGCGCCGCCAAATAACGCGTTGGAGACGAGAATAAGCTCGGGCCTTACAATAATTTTGAATATTTTACTCTGTGATTAATGATTGCGCTGGAGTGTTGTAGCTGCGCGGCCTGGCATCCATGCAGGGAGGTCCTACAGTTGCCTAAATGAAAATCTCAGACGACGCGCTGCTTGTTTTGGCGCGCAACCAAGGCAGGGAAATCTCGTGTCATCGTAAACACCACGGTCAAAGCGCACTGCTGCCTCGTAAGATTCTCTTCTTACATTTCAAGCAGACGGGGTAAAATTCTACGCAACTCACATCAATTCCCTAGAGCCCGGAGGTTCCTCTTAAGTTTCTAGCGGGAGCTCCCCCTACAAAACTGGGAGGACTAAAGTGGGAACGCTGGCGGCAATCTGTTGGCCTTCTCTTTCTCGATTGTCTTCAGTTCTCGATTGTCTCTTCCTCTGTCATATGAAATTAAACAGCTGGAGGGTGTACTGTAGTGCATTTTGTGTAATGGTTAAGCCATGTGGCCTAAACTAATGCTGTTTTTACAGTCGGAGTCAATAATTATAATATGTTAGGATCGATTGTTATTTGTGGAGATACAGTACTGTTTTTCCGGATCCATTATATTTTGTTGGAATCTATTTTTATTTATCGGAATGCATTGAAATTCCCCGAAACCCATCATTATTTGGCGAAATGCTATCAGTATATATCAGGATACAATATTATTTATCGAAACTCATTGTTATTATTCGGGATTCCTTTTCAATAACCATTATTATTGAGGAAAATCGTTTCTCGTTGACCGAATGTTCATTAGAAATTTAAACACGAGGAACACTGCTCGTAGGTTAAGCATTACTTAATATTATATATCGTCAAATCCATATAAAGTCTCGGAGTCCTGCTCCATCCTCAGTAAATAGTCTGAAAAAACGTAAAATGGCAAAAGTTCGTCAGACATGTTAAAAAAGAAAATTGATAGAAAAAACTCATGTAAAAACTTCCAGCAGATAAGAACTATTCATACTGTTTAAAACGGGTTTTTCTTAGGCTATGTCAGAAAAAAACGTTTTAAACAGTATGAATAGTTCTTATCCGCTGGAAGCTTTTACACGAGTTTTTTCTATCAATTTTTTTAACATGTCTGACGAACTTTTGTCTATTTACGTTTCTTCAGACTGTGTTTACTAAGGATGGAGCAGGACTCCGAAACTTTTTATGGATTTGACTATATGTAATACTAAATAATGCTTAACCTACGAGCAGTGTTCCTCGTGTTTATATTCCATTATTATTGTAATTGGGAAGACTCCGTCGGCAGCTGTACGTCTGATGTTCAGTTAGAATGCACGGTAAATTCAGAAAATTCCTAATGTTTTGGTTGTTTTTAGTTCACCAGAGAAAATATTCATAAGAAACTCGACATTCAATACAAAATTCAACACAATGATTAAATTCTTTTTTATGAAATACATTAAGATGATATTTATGCATTCAACACGTGAAAATAGATGCGAGTCACAGATAAATTTGTTATTAGTTTTCACTCGCTCCTTACAGTTTTAGGATATCTAACGAATGTAACAACTGCGACCCAGTGCGCATAAATAAAAGTTTTCATCACTATTGTTCTAAAATTTTGTGAAATTTTCAGCAACGTGGAGAAAGCAATGAGAAAATTTGCTAGCGTCACACACTCATTTACAAAAACTAATATTTATTGTTGTGAAAGAACAGTAAAATTTCTCTGCTCTATTGCACTCAAAAGTCCCTAGAGCAAAAATCCCAGTTTGCTCATTTTCGATGATGAAGAGCGGACAAGTGTTTGATTTTTCCTGAGATCTTCCATACCTTCAGCAGAACTCGCAGAAAGTCTCTCTAACGAAACAAGTTCGTGATTCTCTTGCATCTACAATCTCTTCCGTTCTGCGATCATTAGGCTGTTTTAACATTTCCTTGTGCAAAATCCTGGGTTTCATAAAACCCAAGATGGTGGAACGAACTAAATAATCGATCGCGTCTTGGATTTTTGGACCTTTTTTTCTATTTTTGATCAGTAGTCTACATTTGAAGATTGCTTCGAGGTGCCGGACTTCCAGCCTTTCTTCAACAGGTGTGTTACAAATTGTGCAGCCTGAACAGTAACATCTTCCAACTTCTTCGTATTGTGGGAAAATGCTGCTACTTCATCAGCCACGGTGTGCAGTGTGTAGCAATTTGCTGGGTGCAATTTGCAGTGTGCAGCATGCAGACTGCAACGTGCAGCGTGCAGACTGCAGTGTACAGATTGCAGTGTACAGTGTGCAGCGTGCAGTGTACAGTGTACAGGTTACAGTGTGCTAAGGGCAATGCGAAGCGCGCAGAGCCAGCTCAGGACGAGCTGAGGGGTGTCAGCAATACGCTCACTGATCAGACTGATCACCTCCTGGAAGCGAAATACGTGTGGCATCTACAGAGGCCCACAAGGCAGTAAGAAACCTACGCTTTCTTAAAATGAGAGCGTTTGTGTAAAATGTGACCACAAATTTGAGATATAAATTTGAGGAGGTCTGCCGCGAAAGTGCTCCGCCAGGTTTGAACGCACCCAGGCTTCCGTAAATAGCGGTGGAAGTGAAAGACCAAATTTACGATGCCTACCGTCCACTCTCGAAAAGATAGCTGCGAGTATTGGCTCCAATCGATAAGCTTTAACTTCTGCAGTTGCGGTCTGCGAGCCGACCTGTAGATTTCTTCTTCCAAACGACTCAACTTAATTCTGCTGGCTTCTTGCTTAAGACTTCAGTGTCTTGCACACCCCTTCTTCCTATTTATTTCTAAACACCCGACACTCGGACAGTTTACTTCTTACAGGTCGATGTGCAGCCAATTGTACCGAGCAGAAAGACATGCAAGACGGTCGTTTCCAGTTGACCAATGCGCGGGGCACATATGCCACAATGAATTGCATTGCAGACTTTCTGTTTCAAGTGAAAACTTGTTTCGATCCTGACAACTTACAAAGCATCGTCCTCGCACTTCTTTCCGCAAACGAACACAACCCTATTGTACAAATTAACCCTTTAACGCCCGCATTTTTGTTCTCATATTATTGTTATTACCACCACAATCACTAAACTGGTTCTGACATGTGGTAGTCACCGAGAACAGAATGAAGAAGAAACTACCACTCGTCAGTAAGCTTCAAATGACACATAAGGAAACAAATTCAACTAGAAATACAATTTATTGAGGCTACTTTCGAAAGAAGACCGAATAGTCCTGTGGAGCGTCAAAGAGTGAAGTACATTCTACTAATTAGGCGGTGTTAAGAGCCTTGTAGTGTTTATTTAATGTACCAAGCTAAACTATCTGGAGGGCAGGGGGAAACCGCCATTTGCTTTATCGCAAATATTAAAAAGGGAGTTTCAGTTAATGTTTTGATCACAACACTGAAATCATTCAGTACAATTAAACACAATGCTAGCGATATGACCCATCAGTGGGTCGTACTTGCGTTCTTCCTGCTACAAAACAACCCATCTACGACTCATCTGAAAAAGTTTCACAATATTTTTAGATTAATGGCATTTAACAGACCCAGTTGGTGGTTGGTATCTAAAAATCTGCTAACAATTTTTTATTTAAATTTGAGTTGGGTATTGAACTTCAGTTTAACCCATCGCAGTAGACGTGTTGATGGTGAGGTGCGAGATGGTAGAGCTCAACTACATATGAGCAAGGCAGGGTGGAATCTGCCTACTTCGCTTTTACAGAATCGAAAGGGTTGAGAACGTCGAGAGAAAGAGAGAGTGCGCTCGTGTGCAAGTAATGTTCTCAGTGTGAGAAATTTCAAGTGAGAGAAAAAAGGGCACTAGATGGTAAGTTAGATTGGAAGGTAGTCGTTAAGGAAATGTTACGATCTCGATTCTGCATCTAAGAAACGAACTAGAGCTTCCTTCTCGTAAATATTAGAAGCCTTCAACGCTCAAAATTTGCATCGCTTTTATCAAAATTTGCCCCTGCTAAATTCAAAATTACGGCCGTGTTACCAAAGCTCTCGTTGCTAAAAATATCTAAAATATAATGAGTGAAAAAACGCAGAAACCAAGCCTAAAACGAAGGAAGTTCCAAAAAAGTTTGAACAAATAATTTACGCCTGAAGGTTTAGGTAAAGTAACATCGAATACAACCGACTCTCGTAATANCACCCACAAAGCAACATCCACAAAGCAACACCCACAAAGCAACACCCACAAAGCAACACCCACAAAGCAACACCCATAAAGCAGCACCCATAAAGCAGCACCCATAAAAACACGGCAAAGTTGCAGTTTCCATCAACGGCCGAAAACGAGTTTTTGCGCCGCAGAATCTGCTTTACAGAGCAGATTTAGAGCAGATTTTGGCAGGCAGATTTTGGCTCTTGCTGATGGTCGCATTTTGTGTGTGTGTGCACTGCAGCTGACAGTGGGGGTATTTCTGTCTGTTTCCCTGTCTTTCTCCCTGTCTGTTTTCCTGTGTCTCTGTCTGTTTCCCTGCGTCACTGTTGGTTTCCCTGTTCCTCTGTCTGTTTTCATGTGTCCCTGTCTGTTTCCCTGTGTCTCTGTCTATTTTCATGTGTCCCTGTCTGTTTCCCTGTGTCTCTGTTTGTATCCCTGTGTGCCTCGTGTGCGTGATACAAGTCTCGCTGTGCCACTCAGCACTGTAGACAATAACACTAAGCAGGTCACAACTGTAAACAGTTTCATCACACATCTGCCCCTCACTACCTGCTGATAATATGACGTCACAACTTATGCTTATTTAATGGTATGAAATGATGTGAAGGAATGTATGAAGTATTGCTACCTGGTCATCAACTTCGTATTTTGTTGGCCATCAAAGTTTGTTTGGAAAAGAAATAGAAAAGCGTCGTGACGCTCGGATGCTCAACAAAATATCTATTGCAACCTCGTGACGCTGTATTAAAATACTATCACGAAATCTCAAAACAATGTGTGATTGTGATAACATTGGAATGAAAAATTAGCTATGTTTGGTGGTGAGGAAATTGATGAATAAATTACCAAATTTACCTTAGAAATTTTATAAGGGATATTCATTTTAATATGAGCCGCCAATAAGTGGTCAGGCAAATGTTTTCCGCCAATAGACAAATTACTGAAGGAATGAAGAAATGTTTCCGTCTCGGAAAACTTGAATGACCTACAACCTTGTATATTTCAGTGAATGAATAACATCTTTTTTTTGAATGTGCATAGGAAGATACCAGTTAACTAAAAATTGGTTTTATCCTACGATGCAGTGTTAAATTCGTCAAAAAGCTATTTAGCGAGACAAAAAACGTTTTCACCAAACGTGAAATAACTCCACACATGAATGCGGATTTCGATTTTCCTAACAGCCCAAAAAAAATACACTGAAGTTTTCTTGAAAATTATCAAAATGCAAACTTTTGGAGTCCCCAAATGCCCTTTAATTTTTGGGGAGAAAACAAAAAACACTTTGAATTTTTCTTGAAACTTGCCAAAACGCATAATTTTGTGGTCAGGACATGGCTTCAATTATTGATCAGAAAACAAAGAAAAGGCAGAAGTTTTCACTAAAGTTGTCAAAGAAATTTCTCAAAAATCATCAAAACTTGGGATTTCGAGCACACCAGCGACAGCGTCATGAAGTTTTTAATTTCGGGTCAGAAAATTCGAGGTATAACCGCGTCCTTATTTCATGACTCAATTAGCACGCGTTTATGACCTGCTCAAACAATTCCCAAAACGAAGAGGCCGCATTTTGGGTGTATTTTCCCGTGGAAAACACGGGGAGCTGAAGGGTACGCTGGAAGGTTGTTTATTCTCGCTAGCTGGCGTTGTTTTTAAAGGGACAAGCCTCTAGAACGCTGTGCTCCCGCGGCTTTCCCTCCGAAAATGAGAAAAAATGCCTTCTAATCTCGCTCCTAAAAAGCGGGATTTCAACCCTCAGGAGAAAAGAAGGGAATTTTAAATCAGCTTCTCTAGTTTTTGAAAACCACTCACGCTGGCCCGGTGCTTCCTTGGAGCTACAGCAGACCCGCCAGTCCCTGCATTTGGAAAAGAGGAATTTCGGAAAAAACGGTCGCCTACACACCATATGTGTTGTCCCTCTCTGTCTCAAGTTCACTGAAGTATTGCGGTGAAGTAAGTATGAGTGCAGGCAAAATTACGCTAATATTTTGACAAAAATACAACAAAAATATTATTATTACTATTATTACAAAAATATTACTCTAATGTTTTGACAAAAATAATATTATTTTAAAATATTATTACAAAATAAATTATTAAAAAAACATTTTGACAAAATATTACGACGTTGTGAGCGATGAATTTTGAGTACATATAAAATTACTTGAATCATTCCACAGAAATATTACGACAAAGGGAGTAGTGAATTATGCGTACAGTTAGCGGTGGAATTATTTCAATTATTCTTAAAAAATATTAGGGCTTCGTGAGTGGTGAATTACGCGCAAATTTTGCGGTGAAATTACTCTAATATTTTAACAGAAATATTCCAATGTTGTAAGCGGCTAACTATGTACAGTATACCCTCACTTCTAAGAAATTAGAACTCGGAAGATTCTAAGCTTCGTAAGTATTGCTGAGCACATAAAAAGGAATGAGAAGCTTCGTTTCCAGACAATAGATTTAATTGAGACAAAAAATTAAATCCGGAAAGTACCCCAAAGACGCAAAGACAAGTTCTGCCCACACTCCGAACAAATAGATGCTAAACAGCATTACTTTTAAAAGCGTGTCCTTTCATTTCTTTGCTCTCCAGCAAGTTTGTTATAGAGGTTTTGATGAGATAAGTTAATAAGTGTTAATAAATTTTAGAAAGTTTTCGTTACAGAAGTTTTAATAAGATTAGATAATATAAAAAGTTTTAATAAGTTATCGTTTTAAAAGTTTTAAGAAGAGAAAATAAGTTAATAAGTTTTAATAGATTATAGTAAGTTTTCGCTATGGAAGTTTTAACAAGATCAGATGAGCTAAAATGTTTTAATAAATTTTCATTATAAAGGTGTCCATAAAATTAAAGCAAGTTATATTGGAATATCCATTTTTTTGTCAATGGCCTCGTATCAAGCTATAAAATTTATTCAGAGCATTAAAATTTCTTTTAACCATAGTTATAGATTTTCCAGCAGAGTCAAGTAAAGACCACGGTTTTAAATTTCGTTTTTTCCAAATATATCCAGCTAAAAATTTAAATGCTAGAATAGAGTTATTTTTTCCCAGGTACTATAGCGTTATAAAAGTTCTAGATTAAGAGATATAGCAATACATTTTTAATTCGTTTCTTTCTGGGAAGTTTCCATAATATAGTAAAATAATTGTAATAAATTTTTAATCAGTTCAAAAATGATTTGATTTGATCATAACTTTTGTCAGAGTGAATAATTCAGTTCTATTCGGAATGAAGCAGCCCCAATATACAAAGAAACAGCCTTTATTTCCTATGGCTGAAAGTTGAATTTTTTAAATGTCAACCATAATGTCAATTATGAGACTAGAAAGCCTCGAGTTTCTGAAGTTGAGAGTGCTTCCCCCTTTTATGGTCAGCAAATTAATTTTTATCACTTACTCCGTAGTTTTCGTTCCCGGAAGCAATTTTCGCTCTCCACAAAACCGAGGGAAAACCTAAGCTCGAGACAAAATGAAATAGACCTTGTAACTGCATCCGTTTTGAAAGCCTCTGATTTAAAGTCTTCCTTCACTTGAGCTGCTCTCTTTTACGCCAGTATTCAATCTGATAATAAGGTATATCAAAAGCAATGCTTGAGCTCATATTGACCTAGTGATATCAACTTTACCGAGTGTTGAATTTCTCGAAATCATTCAATGGAGAACAAAAACCTTGACGGATTGGAAGATATTATTCCGAGAAGATTTTTTGTAGACGGACACTTAATTACGGGCACCTGAAATAGCACATATAAATAAATAAAAAATTAATAATTTAATGCCACTCAATGTCGTAAGTTCTTACACTCAATGTCGTAAGTTCTTATTTCCGCTGATATCGTCAAAATGTGGACCGAGATCGTCAAAATTTCGCCTCTGTTGGCGCCGTGAACACATTCAAAAATCGACGTGACCAAATCACTGGGTAGGACCGGCACTGTAAACTTCTTCTTTTAACAACGAAATTCTTAGAGAAAAAATAGCTATGTAAATGTGATTAAAACGTGAACAAATGTCTGTAAATATTTTGCAAGCGTAACATTTGTTATAGAATATTAAAATGAAGATACCGAAACCTGTGTGTAGAGATTGATGACCGTGAACACTGCTGCCATTTTTTTGTCTATTTTCTATCAATTGGCTAAAGCGATAACGATCAGCGAACACTAGCAGCAGTAGAAGTAAAAAAGTAGTGGTAGTAATGATAAAGCACTTAAGCTTTTCTAATTGCCTACATCACTTCAACGTTTCTAGCTAAGAGCAACGGGTGTCCAACATGACGAACGTTCGTAAAAACCCAAAACTAACCACACACTCATTTTTTGTGTTTGAATTTCATCCTTCCCTGGTCTAATTCAAATCTTTAATTTTTATTCATCTACTACTATTCATAATGCATTTAAAATCAACCACTGAAATCCTTAATTTTTATGTTCTATTGTTGCTATAACCATAAAAACCCACGTCGAACATTATCCCACGTACATTTCTTTTCATTCCAAAAACCACATTGCGGTCAAAACCCCACAAAAAAGTTCCGATAAACGTACGATCCAGTTTTAAGAGAATCGGATCTCGCTTCAGGGGGCTACACAGCTCCCCTGGAAGACGATTCAATCCTCTTATCACACAACAAATGCTCTTATCACACAACAAATGCTCTTATCACACAACAAATGCTCTTATCACACAACAAAATGTTAACACCATATTCTGGAACGCACTTGGCATTCAAGGCAGCAAGAGCCGTCAACCAAACGGCCGTAGGCTGGCGTCTAGCCAATAGGAGCCATGATTTAAGATGGGCTGTCGTACGGTCGTATATCCTCCTCTTTACGGTCACCGCCCTGCTTTAAAACGGCCGTGAAACTTCCCTTCGGAGCCCTTCGCTCCTCTTCAGCTCTAATGTGGGAGAGCTGTGATCTCGCTCCTTCTCGCCAGGTGTTCTCGAACTTTCTGAATTTAGAAGTTTCTGAAGCTTAAACTTTCGGGTACCAAAATTTTCTGATACTCTACTTTCAGAGGTCAAAACTTTCAGGGTTCAAAACTTTCTGATACTCAAACTTTCATGGATCAAAACTTTCTGAATCTCAAACTTCCACGGTTCAAAACTTTCTGAAACTCAAACTTCCAGGGTTCAAAGCTTTCTGAAACTCGAACTTTCTGGGTTCAAAACTTTCTGAAACTCAAATGTTCTGGAACCAAAATTTTCTAAAGCTGAAACTTTTAGGAATCAAAGCTTTCTAAAACCTTAAGTTTCAAGATAAACTTTTCTAAAATTGAAACTTTCAGAGACCAAAACTTTCGAAAACTGGGACTTTCAGGATTAGAATTTTCTGAAACTGTGGCTTTCAGGATTAGAATTTTTTAAAACCAAAATTTTCAAGGATCAAAATTTTCTAAAACTCAAACTGTCAGGGTTTAAATTTTCTGCACATGAAAATTTTTAGGATTAAAAACTTTCTGAAACTGAAATTTTCAGATTTAAATTATCTGAAACTGTGATTTTCAGGATCTAAACTTTTTGAAACTGAAACTTCAAGTATCCGGCAGACGAGGTGAATGAAAGGCAAAACTCATATTGAAGGTTGTCGTATAGGACGTCGTAAAGTACGTCGTATAGTACGTCGTATAGTAAGTCGTATAGTACGTCGTATAGTACGTCGTATAGTACGTCGTATAGTACGTCGTATAGTGAAGACGGCAGTGAAGGGGGCAGTAAAAGGATAAGTGAAGGGGGGCAGTGAAGGGGGGCA
>JACJUY010002958.1:8603-21313 GCA_014220935.1 Platorchestia sp. MABIK | reverse complement strand
CGCCGGTCAAGGGTCAATTTAGCTCTAGCTTTTCGTTGGCGAGCAACATTGCTTCGTCTTGCCATTTCGTGTCGTTCATCCGATCGTCTTCGATGTTTTTCTTGCTGTCGGAATCTTGCTACTTCTCTCTTGCGGTTGGACACATTTCTATCTTTGGTGGCTTCTTTTGCCGGAATTTTATTCTGAAATGTCGTCTATTATCTCTTCAAAGCTTTTCAAGAAAATCACAATTTCGAAAACAAAAACTCAAGTTCCAAAATCTTGGGCCCAATACCCCGTGGTAGCCAGTTAACTGGTCGAACGAATTTAAAACATTTCTTTTTGTATATGATCAATTAAAAATATCAAAGCGACATGATGAATTTCAACAGAGAAAGCTCCATGGAAAATTTCTATTCTAAAAATAAGCCGATTGCGTATTGTGGATACCATAATCAAGAGGGGGTCACACGGACGGACGGACGGACGGACGCGGCTAATTTTATGATAGTGATTTGGTCATAAATTACAGAGCTGCTCAGTAATTCAGGCTCTGAAATAAACTTAGTAAATAGATAATAAGAATAAGCAGTTTCTTTCTTTCCTACTTTTCCGTTGGGGAGGATTTTGGTGGATTGCTGAGTGGAAAGTCTTCTCAGTTGGAGAATATGTGTAAATATTTAAATGTTTTTATGCTGAGTTAAAATTATTCATAATGGTAGGAGGAGGGTGTAAATATTTTTATTTATTTAAATGTTTTTAGACAACTCTGAATTTCAAAATAATTTTGAATTTTAAAATCATTTATAGATGGGGAAATGTTTTAATTTTAATTTTAAAATTCATTTACAATAAAGCGGAAAGTACTTATAGGAAGTTTGAATTTTACAAATCTTTTATACTAGGTTGGAAAATATTTTGCGAGCAACAATGAAAAAAATAGAGTTCATCAGCTTGCAGCGTTTATTTTCGCTGTAAAGTTCAATTGGCTGAACGAGATACAAACTCATTTAAATAATCTGTCCACCTCAGAGATTACTTTAAAGTTCTTTTCTGATTAAAAAAAAGAGCTAAAATTGCTTCGCATTCAAATCACACTCGCATTTAAAAAGCAACCTTAAAAATTACTAGACATAATTTCCACTGCATGAAAGGCTTTTTACATGATTTTATTGTATCATACACTAAGTAAAGGACTCCATGATTCCCAATACACATGTAGAATAAACGATTTATTTTGTGGGCTAACTGCTCCTTATTTTATTTATTTTATGGGGGAAAAATGCTCTTCATTTTATTCATTTTGGGGGGGCCAACTGCTTTTTATTATATATGTTTTTTGGCCAACTGTTCTTTATTTTATTAATTTTTTGAGGTCAACTGCTCGTCATTTTATTTATTTTTTGAGCCAACTCGTCTAGATTTTATTTATTTTATGGGGTCAACTGCTCTTCATTTTATGGGGTCAAAAGGTCTTTCTTTAATTTATTTTTTGTGCAAAATGCTCTTATTTTATTCATTTTATGGGGTCAACTGCTCTTCATTTTATTTATTTTTTCGATATTTTGCACTCTATTTAATTTATTTTTGTACCAAACAAGATGCAATGAGAATCAGTAGCAATCGGAATGTTCGTAGAACCAACAGTTTTCAGAACAGTTTTACTGGCATCGATTGCTATTGCGTTGTATATAAATGGTACCAACAATTCCAAAATAAAAAACACTTCTCTCTAAATTTCAGAGGGAAAAAACAATTCTGAGTATAATCGAACGTAAAAATTATTTAATTTTTTAGTGTTTTTTATGGTTTCATTGCGCATTTCGGCTTAGAAGATAAACATGTTACTTTGAACGCGAATATGCAAATGGTCGATGTAAATCTAAACAATTCTACATTGTGCAGATACGAATCTTTCATAAAGATACGTTTCCTTTACATGGATGTTTCCTTGATGATATCAATTAAAATACAAATGAATAAAAAAAATCTCAAACTTAATCTGTTCCGTGGCTTCCCTTGGGCCACTGGGCCAATCATTAAGGAGGTTGCCGACCGAGGATTTAATGTTTGTTTTTATCACTCCAGGATTTCTTGCGATGTTTGATAAGAACTGAGGCCTTAAGTTCTCCTCTGCAGATTCGTTTTTCCTGCGAGTGAGCACTGCAGAACGCACTGCAGAGAGCTGCTGAATTAACTGCAGAGAACTGCAGAACGCACTGCAAAGGTTGCTTGTATCCGGGATACGGTTTTCTGAAAAATAGAGGCGGTGTTTGATGGAAAAATGGCACAACTGGCGGAAATGAGAACCAAGACGCAAATTGCGCTGTGTTTTAAATTCACTGTGAACAGCAAACTGCTCGTATCCAGGATACGGTTTTCTAAAAAATAGATACGTGAACAGCATGTAATTAATGGGAAAATGACAAAAACTGGTGCAAATGAAAAATATGAGACAAATTGCACTGCGTTTTAAATTTGTTGTGAACGTCAAACCTCTCGTATCCAGGATACGATTCTCTGAAACATAGAGGCGCAGTTTAATCAAAAAATGGCAAGATTGTCGAAATGCAAATTGCGTGACATTTCAAATTCGTAGCGAACAGGGGAAGCTAGCTCAGAAATAAATTAATGCAGGATATGCTTCGAAGGAAATAAATAACTTGTGATTAAAATATTAATCAGAAGGCGCTTGGAAGATGTCTACATATTTTCTACTGAGCAAGTAATTTTTTGAAAAAAAAAATTCTTTCCAAATAAATAGGAAAGTTTCAAAGACTTCGTGGAAAACTCAATGAAGATTGATCAAATATGAACGAGACATGATGTTTATAAAATTATCAATGCTGCCTCAGACTTTTGAACCGTCTGAAATCCTTCTCAACCATCCCCTCAAAAAAATCTTAAGAGACATATATAAACTAAAATACAATGATTTTTCTACTACGCTCGTCTTGGAGCTGATTCTGGAGACTCAACATTACACGATGGTAAGTGAAGTTTTCATTCCTCCTCATACAACTTGTCCTCCACCTACCTTCCAGCAGACAAGGAATGGATTAATTAATCCTATTACGCATGGTGGATAAAGTAATCCTATTGCGCATGGTGGATTAATTAATCCTATTGCTCGTGGTGGACTAATAAATACTATTGCTCATGAGATGATTATATATAATGACACTATTATATACTTTCAACTAATAAGTCAAAAAATCTTTGTTATCCTGAAAGTGTCTGTGAGAATATTATCGAAAGGACTATGATGGCCATAACAACACTAATTAATACTCAAATAATAACATTTGCTGAAATTTCGATTCAAAAAGTCTTAATTACTGCAAATTAATACACATGTTTTTAACTGGGAATATTTTGGTTGTTCTAAAGATGCTAAGAAGGATATTAGCGACAACAACATGCCCATAAAAACATTAATTACAACAGCAATAATAACAAAACTATTTACATAAATAACAACTGTCGATAAGTTACGTGAAAAGTCAACTATAGCAATACTAATCACATAAAAAACAACACCTGTAGATATTTTCCCTGAAAAACTCGTAAATTAGCGCTAAAATTCTCCTACTATTCAGCCGTGGGCTGCCATCCGTCAGACGCTGGGAATTTAAGGCGAGCTGTGGAGGCAGCATCTCTGTATTGCAGCGGCGCAATTCATCCCTGACATGCAGAAGAATGGGGGCTGCGATTGGGGCAATTTAAGCGAATTATTGCCCCAATCTTATATCTTGAGCGAGTCGTAATGGCTGTTTTAAGTTTTGGGTTATAGGCCTATCTGCGTAGCTGTTCTTGTGTAGTAGTTCTTGTTATAGGCTGTTCTTGTTGTGTTCTGGGGTGAGCAATGGACGAGCATCTTGCTCGACTTTATCTTCCCTGTCATCGAGGGGCGTCTCTACAGAGAGATGATGCTCCAGCATCCGGGCCTGGTTTTATTGGAGGGGTATGCTTGGCAGCGAATCTACTTCTGTCGATTTGGCTGCGTTAGACGTTGCTTCTTGTGTTTTAGCTGGAGGACCCCAAATTTTGAAGCAACGAACGTAGTCACTGGAGTCGTATGTCTGGGAGCGAATCTAATTCTTTCGATTTGGCTACACTATTTGATCTATTTTTCTGGTAAGACCCTTAGCTGAAGGACGTCAAATTTGGAAGTAATGCACGTTGTCATCAGAGTGGTATGCCTGTGAGCGAATCTACTTCTGTCGTTTGGCTACGTTAGATGCTGTTTCTTCTGGTAATAGCCTTAGCTGGTAGACGCGACTTGGGTTGAATTGTCCAACAATGCACGTCGTTATCGAAGTGGTATACATGGGAGCGAATCTACTTCTGTCAACTTGGCTACGCTATTCGCAATTTTTTCCTGGTAAAACCCTTTGCTAAGGATGTAAAAGTTGGAAACAATGCACGTAATCAAAGGGGTATGCCCGAAAGCGAATCTCCTTCTCCCGATTTGGCTACTTTATTGTTTTTTTTCTGGTAAAACCCTTAGTTGGTAGGCCCGACATGGGTTGAATTTTGAAACAATTCATGCCATCGTGGCGGTAAACCTGGGATCAAATGTTCTTCCGTCAACTGGACTAATAATTCTAGCACACATATGTAGTCGATTCACGAATAACACGAAAATCACACGTATTCCGTATGTAAAATTTTTAGAAAACATAAAATAATCTAAAAGAGTCGGAATTTTACGATTTGTGCTAGTAATTAGCAGATCTGGTTATACATGTGAGTGTAGGAATTTCATAATGTTATCTGGTCCTTCTCATTATGAATTATCATTAGATGACTTGGAACGTGAATGATGCATATCATAGTTAAGTTGAAAGTAAATTGCAGCATTAATTACTCTCGGGTAACTCGAACTTCTGAAAGTGTTAATTGTGGTGGTATTGGACAGCGTTGATGAATAACAGCAAAAATTTAGCAAAAAGATAACAGCATTAATAACTCCTTCATTAACTAAACTACTACATAGAAGCGTGTGATGAGCGTATCTGTGATACAGGTATTGTATTTCAATAATTTTTGAGCGACCATTGTGCAGAGTTTAATCATGCTGACATCTAAAGTTCCTCACTATGTTTGCATTGCGCAGACATTTCTATGGTATATGTTTAAATATATCATAGAAATGACATAAAAACAAATGTGATATTTATTTTCAAAACAAATATTATATCTACGTTTTTAAAACGTCACTTTGGAGCGCGTGAAAGTAACCGAATCTCTACAGTTTGCACAAAATCTTTTAAAAAACGCAGCACATGCACGCAAACGACAATTACTCGTACATATGCCGCGCACATAAGCAATTCAAACCATTTTCATTTGATTGAAACCTTCCGTTCAAGTGAGGGCATTCGAGTTCTGTTCCGTACGTACATTGGAACGTGAACTGCAAAAACCTTACAGAGTTTGGACGTAAACTGCAAAAGAAAAACACCTGTAAAAAACCTTCCAGGGCTTAGAACGTGAAATGCAAAAAACCTTCCTGGGTTTGGAACGCGAAATGCAAAAAAAACCTTCCTGGGCTTGGAACGCGAAATGCAAAGAAAAAAACCTTCCAGGGTTTTGAACGTGAACTACAAAAAAAACGAACTGGAAAAAAATCTTCCAGGGCTTGGAACGTGAAATGCAAAAAAATCCTTTCCAGAGCCATGTTCCAGGGGCCGGTCAGCGCGGAAGCCAGACTCTATTTCAGAGAATATTTCAATAACCGGCCCTGCGTTCCGTCCCCATTTTACGGCCTACGGATTTCAATATTGCCATTGGAAGCCAATGGTCTCCGGCCAAACGGCCGTAGCGGACTAAACGGGTACAAATTGTCTTTCTCATTCGTCTGACCGTTTTTTGCCCGACCAGCCAGGCATGAAGAGCTCAATTCAGCCCATCCAAATGTGGTGATCAGTAGTGTGTGTAAGGTGCATGATGTGTTGATCGGTAGTATGTAGAATCTGCGAGGAATGTTGATCGGTAGTGTGTATAATATGCTTGGAATGTTGATCGGTAGCATGTATAATGTATAATCTACGTAATTAGTATGGAGTGTAGTATGATTTCCCATGTATAGAGTTAACATTCCTTAAAATAAAGTGCTGTTCAATGGAGATCCACAATTTACACAGAACGCAGGTATGTTCATACAAAGCAAACAATCCACACACAACAAAAGTACACAAACACAAAACTCAAAGTCATTTTTATGTTCACACAAACAACACAACCTTGTATACGGGACAAATTTAACAGCTTTACAATTGCGTCTCTCATATTCATGCACGAACTGACAAATTTCTTACGCAAGTTTTTTCACCGCCCAGAAGAAAACTACTAAATTCTCATTTTAATTTGGCCGGGTCCATGAATGCATTAAAGACTTCCAAGTGAGCTGTGGTCTGTATTTCCTGGCAACTGAAACTATTTCTTAAGAAATGCGGAGGATATTTGATGTATTTCTTATGAAATGCGGGTAATATTTGATGTATTTCTTAAGAAATGCGTACAATGTTTTGCGTGTTGTTACCAATTTTGGTTAATGCTAAATTGGCTCCTATCGTGCGTGCATTAGGGATACATGGTTCGATTCGGTCAGGACTTTTAATCGAATTTTCATTAATTTCATTTAACTTTTTTAAGTTAACGTTTCTTGACTAAGTTTCACTAGCTACCTCTTGACTAATTACCTGCAGACACCTCTTGACTAACTGCCTGCAAACACCTCTTGACTAACTGCCTGCAGAAACCTCTTGACTAACTACCTGCAGACATCTCTTGACTAACTACCTCTTGACTAACTGTTAGCAGATAACAGGACACACTCACCAGCAGATAGCGTGACACACTCACCAGCAGATAGCGTGACACACTCACTAGCAGAAAGCGTGACACACTCACCAGCAGATAGCGTGACACGCTCACCAGCAGATAGCGTGACACACTCACCAGCAGATAGCGTGAAACACTCACCAGCAGATAGCGTGACACACTCACCAGCAGATAGCGTGACACCCTCACCAGCAGATAGCGTGACACACCATTTCACCTCACCAACAACTGGTCACAAACAAATAATCAGTCAGCGCTAAGTAACAGGCCAGATCAATAGGTTGGCCAGGCTGCCTCTCCAGCACGTTCGTTTCCCTGAATTTTAATTCTAACTTCTGTCCACTTAACGCTTCGTGCTATTTTTCAACTGAATTTCGTTTTAAAATTCTCTTCGTTGGAAAAGTTCTATCTTATTTTTTCGACATCATGAGCGTTGTAATTTAGTCCCAGGTGCGAAAATCAGGGTTTTCTTAAAATTGTTTTATTTTTAATGGAGATGTTGGTTGAGTTCCAAGCCTGTGAGGTGGTTCTTATTCAAATCTAATATATCTTGCAGATTGAGTTGATTTTTATAAAGTTGTGAGTTTTGTGAATATTTATGCTTAAACTGTCGTTGTTTATTCAGTTCTGTGATTGCAAGAAAGAAATATCGGGGAACGTTTTACAGATATTGATAACTTTTTAGCTTACCTCTCCATATAAATTTTTTATATGAATAACTAGTTTCTGGAAATTATATACGATTGTAAGCTTGCATTTCATAAAAATCAAACTTTGAAAGTGCCAACGAAGGAAATTAGATGCTATGGTCTATTGAACCTCTCTAAGTCATTGCCAAATCAGTTATTTGTTTGAAGAACTTGAACTTCTTGAAATTATCAGCGATTGCATGTTTTAATGATAAAAAATCGCACATTGAAAGCCTTGCAAACACGCGCTGTATTCTTTCTAAATAGCTGAAATTTTTTACAATACATTGATGGTGGGTAAATTTAAAATCTTGGTTTCCGATAACACATGGTAATTTCCACGATGATAAACGGTAGATTTACATAATGTTTACGGTAAAAATGACATAGTTAAAAAAATGTCAGTGAAAAACAATTTTCGACATCTTATTTACGGTAAAAAAGGCCAGTTTGAAAAACTTTGTTCACAGTGCAAAATATTTAATTTGAAAATTTTGTTTACGATGGAAAATGGCGAAATTCAAAGTGTTGTTCACGTTGGAAAAAAGTAAATTTAAAAATCTTGTCCTCTGTGAAAATGACGAATTAAAAAATTTTGTGCATGATGAAAAATAGTAAATTTGAAAAACACACAAAGAAGAAAGCCTACCCGGCATTACGAATGCGGCTTTCCACATGCCTCCGAGACTCTGACTATTTATCCCACACTATTTTTTTTCAAAGACCCACCATAGGAAGTCCTTCTTTTCTTGAAATTCTGGGCTCTTGAAATTGAAAACAATCGGCAGCTCTAAAATCTCCAGCAATCAGCAAATGGAGCTTATAGAGGCTCCGATCCTGCTGTGTGGTGTTGGTGGCAGACCAAACCCAGGGGTTCCGAAACTCTATTGACGCGTCTTATTTTTGTCGTATTTATTGTCTAATTTTTGTCTCATTTATTGTCTTTTTTTTGTCTTATTTATTGTCTTATTTATGCCCTTTTTTTTGTCTTATTTTTGTCTTATTTATTGTCTTATTTTTATCTTACTTATTGTCTTATTTTTGTCCTATTTATTGTCTTATTTTTGTCTCATGTATTGTCTTATTTTTGTCTTATATATTGTCTTATTTTTGTCCTATTTATTGTCTTATTTTTGTCTCATGTATTGTCTTATTTTTGTCTTATTTATTGTCTGATTTTTATCTTATTTATTGTCTGATTTTTATCTTATTTATTGTCTTATTTTTATCTTATTTATTGTCTTATTTTTGTCTTATTTATTGTCTTATTTTTATCTTATTTATTGTCTGATTTTTATCTTATTTATTGTCTTATTTTTGTATTATTTTTTGTCTTATTTTTATCTTATTTATTGTCTAATTTTTGTATTATTTATTGTCTTATTTTTTTCTTATTTATTGTCATATTTTTTTCTTATTTATTAACTTATTTATGCTCTATTAATTTTTTTTTTTCGTAACTTCACTTTAATTTGAGTTCGTGATAAAGTTATCTCATATATGTTTTTTAAATATGTTTTACCAAAACTCAATTGATAATTGATACGCCTTTGTTTTGTCTTATTTATTTTCCTATTTTTGTAACTTCGCTGTAATTTGAGTTCGCCACGAGGTTATTTTATTGATGTTATCCTAGCATATTTTAAATATATGTTTATTGAACACAAATTTATTTCATTTATTTCTATTCTTTTTTTATCCATGGTCATTATTGTAAAGGCAACCATGAAAGTCATTGCATTTCTCGCAGGGAATTCTAATTTGGAAGCGAGGAAGAGGATTTTGTAACAGTAATCGCTGTCTCTGACATAAACTCAACATTTTTTATAATAAAAGTCGTATCTAGCTAAGACAGAAACTCAGCATTTTCACGATAAAAGTATTGTGTATTATTCGCTTTGACAAAAGATAGTCCACTGCAATTGTTCCGTTTCTTTGTGGCCGGTTTCAGTGAAATGAATTCAGGTGGAAAAACACAGTTTCGACATCGCCTTCCTGCCTGCATTGCGGTGATCATTTTTGCGCCGTCCATTTAATTTCAAATGTTGGCTAGGTGGCCACAATCTATTTGAAAGCTTTTTCTTGGTGCCACATTTTATTCGAAAGAATCGGGTAGGTCTACACCATTTATTTGAAAGAGTTTACGGGAACAGCGCACAGTACATAGTACACAGTACATAGTATACAGTACACAGTATACAGTACACAGTACACAGTACACAGTACACAGTACACAACACACAACATAGTACACAGTACACACAACATAGTACACAGTACACTGTACACAGTACACAGTACACAGTACACAGTACACAGCACACAGTACACAGTACACAGTACACAGCACACAGTACACAGTACACAGTACACAGTACACAGTACACAGTACACAGTACACAGTACACAGTACACAGTACACAGTACACAACACACAACATAGTACACAGTACACACAACATAGTACACAGTACACTGTACACAGTACACAGCACACAGTACACAGTACACAGTACACAGTACACAGTACACAGTACACAGTACACAGTACACAGTACACAGTACACAGCACACAGTACACAGTACACAGTACACAGTACACAGTACACAGTACACAGTACACAGTACACAGTACACAGTACACAGTACACAGTACACAGTACACAATACACAGTACACAGTACACAGTATACAGTACACAGTACACAGTACACAGTACACAGCACACAGTACACAGGTCCCAGCGTTCGCTGCAGTAATTAACATTCCAAGATTCCCATTCGTGCGCTTTGAGGAATTCTCGGTATATTCAATCACGACCTTGTTTGCTCAAACCAATTTCAGCTCCTTGAAGCATATATACATTAATTTAATATATATATACGAATGTGAAGTACATTATTAAAATACATTAGTGCTACTAGAAGGCAGAATTAGGTTTAAATGAAAAGAGCAGGATTTGAAGTTTGATCATACGCAAACACGGTCTGTGTTTGTGTGTGGGTGTGTACGTGTGCCAATAATTACTTGTGTTCTTGGAGTGAGGATTGTGACTCAAGTTTGCATTTATGTTTTTTATTTATTCAATTGATTTTCTCCGTGTATTCTAAGTTTCACTTTTTTCTTTGTTTTACGGTTCATCACTGAAGATGCAATTATAATATATAGAAAGGTTTGCTAAGGAAAATAATGAAAGTGTACATTGTCCATTTCAGCATTGGTTCTCCTTTTAATCCAATCTCCATGTGTTCAATTTTGGATATTGGATGTTTTAGCGAAACTTGAGGGTTTACTTAATCTTCCCTATACAAAGTCTACATTAAATTGACTTTCTGTTGGTCACAGTAATATTCAGATTTTCATACAATCCATGGAGCAATTTTAACAAGTCCATTTTAATCCTTTTATTAACAGTCACCATTAATTTTATCTTGAAACAGTTCATTTCATCAGCTTTCTGTCCGTAGACCACACCAAGGACATTTATGAACTATCAAAACCTATTTCATATCATCACTATAATAAATGATAATAATAATCACTTATAATTTTCATTTTATATTATTATTTACTTTTCATTTCGCAAGCATTTCCACGACGCCTGTGAAGCAGGAATGCTCGAGGTTTGTTTCATTATCGAAACTCCGTTCCAAAAATTCCAGGTCGGGAATATCTGTTGCGACTGGAATGATTCTCGCGTGAGACGAACAATCTTCTGAGCTCGATGAAATCGAACCATTTCTGCTACAATATACATATAACTGATAAATGACAACAGTAAATAACTGATAAATGACAACAGTAAATAACTGATAAATGACAACAGTAAATAACTGATAAATGACAACAGTAAATAACTGATAAATGACAACAGTGAATAGCTGGTAAATGACAACAATAAATAAAAGATGAATTGCAACAATAAATTACAACAATAAATAACCGAGAAGTGGCACAAATGAAAAACTAATGAACGACAACGATAAATACCCGAATAATAACAGCAATGAATAATTGATAAATCGTGCCATCATCACCACAGTGCCACATCTCCTCAGTGCCATCATCACCACAGTGCCATCATCACCACAGTGCCATATCATAGCAGTGCCACATCTCCGCAGTGCCACATCTCCGCAGTGCCATATCATAGCAGTGGCACATCTTTGGTCAGGGCGCAATTCTGTCGAGGTATCGCAATATAAACAAAGATTATTTTTATCCCAAAGTCCCTTTTTAATGTCCCAAAGTCCCCCATTTGACATTGGACCGTTTATTGCTTGCTTGTTTGCTTGGTGTGTCCCCTCCGTAGACAGGAGACCCGTACAATTTACATTGACGGTGAATTTGAATTTTTGGCTTGAATTTTGTAGGCATTGGTTGTAATATACTACACATTTATTTGCTGAAATCAAAATATCGAAAAAAGTTGCACTTTAACAGTTAATTGAAAGCAGTTTTTACACATGATGGACAACTCTAACGTACAGGATAACTCTTTTTTGACGCAGTGAGGTTATAGTTGTTACTACGGCTACGTAAAATGTGAAGCAAGTTCATTAAAATGTCCTGGTCATTTCATACATATTAGTTGTATATAACCTACGTCAATTTGACTTCATTCAAAGATAGCTTTTCAAAATTTCTAATTCCATACTTTCCTTCATATCAAAATTTTCTCATTGATATCTATGTCTTTGTGTCCTATTATATAAAATGAATTCCTTCAAGATAAATTCAATCTAATACTTGACGCGTCTCTTACATGGTCAAAAATCAGTTATTCGATACAGCCAATAGTGAACGCAAAAATCTACCTTTATGTACAGTATGTCCCACAAAAACCCAAACCGAGTATTCCTTTTCCCGTATCAGTAATTCCATCATAGGAATAGCATAAGCATTAAATTTGTAGCAAAATAATGCGGTATTACTGATTACTACAGATACGGGAAATAATTACGGGTATTACTGATACGGGAAAATAAATACTCGGTTCGGGTTTTGTGCGACACACGGTATATAAGTTGCAAAGTTAAATATTTTAAAGACACCCAAGGCAAATTCACCCGTTCTATCGTGAGGGCCAAGCTGGTTAATCCGGTCTGGAATCCAGGGATGAAAGTCCAACGTTCGCATTATAATGGCGGATTTGTGTGTTTAACTGGGTGGCTCCGTATCCTAGACACTCCT
>JACJUY010002957.1:69929-80379 GCA_014220935.1 Platorchestia sp. MABIK | reverse complement strand
ATATTTTGATGAAACTTGCAAGGCCAATGTTGGGACTGGCGGCCGCAGCAGGACCCGGTCCGGTCAGTCAGACGACGGTGGGTCAACCATCAAGAAGCAGCGGCAGATGACCATCACCGAAACCATCATAGCCCAGGGCAGCTCCGTACTGCAGTCCACTGTCGACAACGCAATTGTCAGGTTTGTGGTGGACAACATGCTTCCGCTGCAGATTGTGGACAGTCAGAGCATCAGGGACAAGGTCCACACCCTCAACCCTAAGAAAGAGGTACCCTCCAGGAGGACGCTGGGGAGGAGGATACTCAAAACCTATGAGGAGATGAAGGAGAGCCTCACCAGGTATGAAACTAAGAAAATATTCACATATTGAAAAAAAACTCCAATGCATAATGGTTGATGAAATCAATTAAAATTATGCTTACATTTCAGCAAACTAGAGAAAGTCAAGTGGGTGGGCGCTACAGCTGACTGCTGGTCAGCTAACAAGAAGAGGTACTTAGGTATGACTGTGCACTGGCTGGACCCAAACATTAGGGTCAGGAAGATGGCTGTCCTGGCCTGTGAGAGGATCATGGGGAGCCACACCTATGATGTACTCGCACAAGTCATGGCGAATATCCACAGCCAGTTTGGGATAGAGGACAAGGTCACCATGTAAGTTATTATATTTTTTGTTTCAGAAGTAGCGATAGTCGATAGAATAAAGTTATCGTCTATAACTGACTTTTATTAAATAATAGGACATTCTAAAATTTTTCTTATTCATTTCAGGACTACCACAAACAATGCTGCCAATTTTCAAAATGCATTTGTCTCTGATCTGGATGACAGCCAGGAAGAGGAGACTCGCGCTCCTGAACCTGAGGCTGAGCCTGCTGACACCCACCAAGAGGTGCTCATCACTGACCCTCCCGAGGGCCAAGAGGGCCTGGAGCTAGAGGTGTGTGGAGTACACTGAATAGTACTCTATACAATGCTACTTCAAAAGTACTTCAAAGAATGGTTTAAAGTTAAAAAAATATGCCTTTATGACAATTTTAGATAATTTTTTTTTTCCAGTTCATTGCACTTGATGACTTGGAGAAAAGCAGCGAGGACGGCATCACCAAACTGCCCAGGCAGCACAAGTGTGCGGCGCACACACTGAACCTGGTCGCCAGCGCCGACATAGAGGAGAGGCACATGCCTGGAGATTTCAAGAAGGCATACAGGAGCGCCATTGCTAAAGCCCAGGCGCTGTGGAACAAGCAGGGTAAGTCATAAAATGGTAAAATAAAAGAAATATGTATATATTTATATGATAATTATATTTATATCAGCAATGATACAAATAATTAAAAAATGCAAAACTTTTTTTTCAGGAACAAGCACGGTGTTTGCGAACAGACTATACACGGCGATAAATAGGCGGCTTACTGCTCCTACCAAAACAAGGCGGAACAGCCTCTATGACAGCCTGGTGGTCCTCAACAAAGTGCTGGAGGAGAAGAAAGACCAGCTGCACCGGTGCATGAACCAGCAGAGGAATCTGACAGTGTTTGTCCAGAATGACATTGACTTCATGTCAGCTTATTCTGAGGTAAATAAGCTAAATGTGAGTTGGGGGTTATCGCGATACTTTACTGCTTTTTACTTTTTATCTTATGCTTATATTTTAAATGAGTTAATTAAATAATACTATTTGTCTATTTCAATTATCAGGTTATGACACCTTTCGCCAACGCACTGGACCAGATCTAAGGGGAGAAGCATTGCTACTAGGGGTGCCTGATCCCCACCCTCATTGTGATCAAGAAGAAGCTGTTCAACTTGATGACCAGCTGCAATTTCCGGTTCTTCGAGCCCATAGTCAACAGCCTTCTAGCTGCCATGGAGAGGAGGTTCGCCGCCACCTTTGAGGACGAGGAGTGTCTTCTGGCCACTGCCTTCCACCCCAAGTTTCGCCTCAAGTGGACGGGGGCTTTTGAGGAAAGAATGGTCAGGAGGTCAGAGGTCAAGACCCTGATGGAGAGAAAGGTGGAGGAGTTCTTGCGGCGTGCTGACCTGAAGACCGCCAGCAGCAGCAGCGATGACATGGAGACGGAAGACTACTACGCCAGCATTCGTGATGAGGAGGATGACACTGGGGGTCATCACAGGTCTACTAAGTCCAAGGCTGCTCATATTGTGCATGTGTGGCTGCAGGCCAAAGGGCCTGACAGTCTAGTAGACCCTGCCTTCAACAGCGAGAAGGTCCTCATCGACCTCTTTTTTTTTTTTGAGGTACAACACGGTGATGCCAAGCAGCGCCGCGGTGGAGCGTTTGTTCTCCCTTGGAAACGACATCATCAGGGCCAAGAGGAGCTGCCTCTTTGATGAAAAGTTCAACATTCTTATGTTTATGAAGGGGAACATGCTGCAGAGCCTCGTCTAAATTCAGTCATTTTACTTCAAACCGCAGTTTTAATTAGTAGACAGGATAAACATTAATTATTGTGTTCTAAAAGTTTTCAAAGACTTCTATTTTTTCTAAGATTTTTCTGTTTTCTAAGATAAAGATGAAAAAAAACATTTCGATTTTTTTTTTTATTTAAAATACCAATATCGTTATCGCTAGTATCGGAATTTTGGATTTATCAATTTATCGGTTATCGATTATCAGCGATAAATTTTTCGTAAATTATCGACATCGGTTATCGTCGATTAGGTTTTCGTCATCGATTTATCGGTTCTCGCGATAACGTTTTCCGTTATCGTGCCCACCACTGCAAATTAATGATTCAAAACCCAGTGCAAACATGCAGAATTCATTTTTAATTACTTTCACTTAACTTGGCAAACACGTTATGGATTCACCAGTTGCTTTTTCCTTGAATGACGAATATATTCAGGCCGAAACCTGCGTTTAATGGACCGTCTAAAATGTCGCTTCCTTGCGCAGTCTCGCTGAATGCTTGATATCCTGGTGAAAGCGTTCACCCTTTTCATCACTCACGTCCACCAAGTTTGCCTAAAATAATTCAATATGTCTATTCAAGAAATGGATCTTAATACTCATGTTGCAACCTAACACCTGGAAACTTTTCATTAAAGATTTAGGTAGCTCTTTAAATTCGTTTGATTTCCTGTTTTCAAAAAAGTTAACGACAGAAACAAATGCTCCTCATGCATTTTTCTCAACATCAGTCAAAGATTGAGGAAAAGCTTGGCCTTTCAATCAGTGTCCTAATTTGAAAGGCGTCCAAAATACAAGTTTTGAGTTTTTATGTTGTTACACCAGGGAACTTAAACAAAAATACTTGAAACAGTCACTGTTGGTTTTGAGAGCTTTGACAAACTGTTTCATCAGGCCTAGATTGCTATGAAGGGGCGGGAAAACAATTTTTTCCCGGTCCACTAGGGGTTAATGAATGATCTTTTCCCCATATTGTAGCTTTCTTCAACTGGCAACTCCTTCTAAATTCTGTGTCTGTCTTTGGCTCTGACGTCCCAGAGGCACATAACGCGAGGGAATTTTAAATAGCTACTTTGCTGTTCATAAAAAAATTAACCATTTTCAGATCCATTTTTGTTCTTCATATTTGAGTAGCTCCAATACTGTTCTGATGTGTTCATATTTATCGTTCAGGTGCACTCATTGTCCCATAGGTATTGTTTCAAAGATGTTGCATGTATGATATAAAGCACATTTAAAACTCCACTGGGAGCTATATGTCAAGAAGGGCCACTCTTTCGGATCATAACCTGTAGCTCCAATCGTGGTTACTAATCCAGGAATATCTCAACAGTTGACGAAATTGAATTTAGAATAAAAAACTGGAAGAGGTTATCTACTCTGTTGCGATAGAATGTTACTTTTGTGTCCATTCCCAGCAAGTTTTCATTTTTTCATCGAAACCAACGATTTCGACAGCTTTTTAGACAAAGTTAGATCTCGAACAAAATCATTTAGTTCTGCATGGCTGAATATGTGCAGTTCTGATGGTACGCCTTCAAAATCTAACTCACTGTTTCTGTTAGTTGACTCCTCTGTCATCCCAGGGTCACATTCGCTGTCAGAGTTAAGAGAAGCAAGTTGAGTGAAGATAAGCTTTAGAATATAATATGAATAAGGCACAGGTTTGATTGCTGAATCTAGACTAGGGTATGTGATAAGCTGACGAAATTTGCCGGGAAAACTAACAGCATCAGTAGGACCGAAGTAACAGTGTGTGATACTGTCACGTGACGCACGCCATTTCATCGGAATGCCTAATTTTAATTTTTTCCATTGTAGTCCATTGATGCAAGTTTTCTTCACAGGAATGATATACCTTATGTAGTGCCCAAGATTTATCCCTATCTCCATGTTTCACTTGAAAGTAAGAAAAGTAAGCACGCTTCACAAATTCATTATTGTTTTTAATGGGTTTGCCATTTGGAGGGCAAATATACAGTGTGTCCTAACCCAGAGGTTCCCAAACTTGCCAAGGACCCCCTAGATATTTAAGCCCCATCCGAGGACCCCTAGTCAATCAAAAATTATTGTTATCCTACTAAGATACCCATTACTTGATTATTATGCAATAAATTAACTATTTGCATATTTCTACACAAGGGAAGTATAAAAATATGCTTTTAAAATGTTTTCAAATTTGTTTGTTTTAAATTAAATTCAAAATAAAATTGGCAGTACCAGCCACAGTAGATAGATGATTAACTCATTACTGTATGTACTGTCACCACAGATAACCAAAAAGCGGAATACCTTCCTAAACAGTGCAGAATTAAACACAAAAGCTATCAAACATTTCTTGTTTAGTGGGATGGATGGGCTTGATGGCTCCTACATAGTTGACCAATGCGAGGTCTGATGTTAGCGAGTGCTAAACACGTGTAGTTGTTCATGCACCTGTAGGCGTGCTCTGGGCTTGGTTTTCAGTATTGTCAATGGGAAAAATCCTTTTTCACATAAGTAGGCTGTGGCGAATGGCAAAGTATATTTCAGAGTTTTTTCTACTAAGGCATAATATTCAATCTTTAAGTAGATTCAGAACTCTGTCACTGAATGATCAGAGAACTTTATTTTCATACACTCATCATTTGATAGTTCAATGAGTTTCTCTTGCGACTTAATATCAAGATGTGCACCTACCCCGGCTGCAAAAGAGTTTCTAATCCAGCTCAGGTGGAAATTTTCCAGTTCAGGGTCACACATTCGTGGTCACACATTCTTGCTTTTAAAATGGGAATATTTCAGTAACTCCTTCTTGGCATTTTTTTCCCACAATGAAAGATTTTGCAGGAATGCACGTACTTGGTCCTGCACATTCAAAATGCATAATTCAATACCTTGCATGCGCTTGTTAAGGACATCTAGATGTCGGAATAAGTCTGATAGGTATGCTAGCTTTAGCACCCATGACTTATCCACAAAATAGATTCAATCAGGTAATGAGAGAAAAACAACTAATTCTCTCCGCAGTGCAAATACACGATTCAAAACTACTCCACACGATAACCATCGCACTTCAGAGAGGAGCAGCAAGCAATAAAAATCAGCATCCATTTCGTGGCAAAGGGCTTCAAAAAGTGTCTTTCCACTGATGGATTTTTTGTCATGAATGAATGCAGAGAGTCTAAAAATGATGCTTTCGGTGCTCTGTGTGGAAGTGTGAATTTCTGTTTGAATATATTTGCTTGGCTAGTTACTGATGACGCTTGTCGTTTGAAGAAATCAATGGATTTTGTGGTCTCAGTTGGATGATTTTGTTGTAAATGTCTTCGTAGTTTCAATGGTTTCACACCTTCATTGGTTAGTATCTCTTGACAGATAACACACTTCGGGTACTCCACTCCAACGTTTTTTACCCCAAAGGTAAACTCATATGCAATATATGAAGAATTGTACTCTCTGGTTCTGATTTTCTTTCCTCTGTACCCAAACTCCTTCCTTCACTATGTCTTGATGTAGTAGCACTGGGAAACTCATCAGTCGATTTTAGTTTAAACACTTTCCATCTTCAGTTCACACTTTCTGTGAGCATAAAATGAAGCATGAATGAATATAAATAGTGATTAAAAAGAAACAGAGCAGCCTACAGTTACAGGAAATAATTTTAGGCAAACTTACCAAATACATTTTTGTCTATTATCAATAACTCACTACCGATATACTGTCATTTTTATATCATAGCAACATATAACGAATGCCATACTAGTACAATGCAAATGTGTAGCAGCCAGACCAATCAGACAGTCAGAACCTAAATGGACTTGGGGCCAGACTGCCGGTCGCAAGACTCACGATAGTGACAGTTGAACTGGCGAAGGATCGAAGTTGCTATGTCGTAATAAATTCAAATTAAGCAAATGAAATTGATTTAAAAATAAAATACAGAAAAGCCTACCAATACATGGGCTTTCTTCAACATTTTCACACATACCAAAAACCCACCACACATATTCTGTAAAACATAACACACACCACATGAGTAAACACAGTGTTCCAATTAAGTCGGTAGCAATTGTGAACCAACAAATCTAAATGAAATATTGAGAGATATACAAATGTAATAAAGAAGTCCTGGCTGCTTGCACACCAAAGTATTGATACCACCTATTATAATGACAGAGAATGAGTGCCCAGTCCGAATTTGTTCGTCGGCGAAACAGTAATTATGATCGGTTTTTATCGTTTATCAAAGTATTCCGACGGCATATGTATATATTACCCCCGATCAACGGTAATTTTAGACGCTAAAAATGCTCGTCGACGATGATGACCGTTATTTACCGTCGATTTCTGACTGTCATTCCTACCGTAGAAATACAACGGTTAAACTACGGTTTTTTTTTCAGACCATACTTCATAATTTGATATTAACGGCAATGATAGATAGCCCATGTCTAAGTATAATCATGGACAAGTCAGATAAAAGTATGTTATGTATTACTCGTGGTCAAATGAAATTACATGAATTAGTTTACGTAACCTTCACATGATGTAATTTGAGCTTTAGTTATTTTACTGTGAAAGTGAAAACTTTATTTCAAAGCTGAGACAATTCAATTGGATTGGCACAAATAAATTTTCGATATATATACATTTTAATATGAAGTTTAAATTCTTTTACTGATGCTTCAAATGTTTTCAATTTAATTTCAAATGTTTCAATTTAACTCTTTGTACTTTATATTAAAAGTAGAACTTTGAAGTTAAAAAATGTAGGATTATAATGGTAGATGTATAAAATGTGAACATTCCTACTATATATCTCATTCATGCATTATTATATTTTGATTCCAGTAAACTAAATGTATTTCAGGCTCCACTCATTTTATAACTCAGGCTTTGAAATATTTCTTGTTTAAAAGAGTTAAAATTCGAGAGTACAATTGTTTACCATGTTCGTATTTGTAACTATCTTAAACCTTAATGACCTATTTTCTAATATAAATCATATTACGTGAAGTGATTAAAAACGAACATATCAAAAAAATTAAAAGCAAACCTTAATAAATTCACAGCTTTTATTAATTTAATATTTTTAAATTAGTTGATCAACATAGGAAAATTATTGGAACCTTCGTGATTTTCAACTTGCATTTGAGCTTAACGTAATGTCAAGGTATCACATTGCTCGCTGTTGTTCATTGCGGTGGTCCAAGTTTGAGCGTTGGTACTGTTTACTGTTTAGATTGCTTCAAAGTATTAAGGTCTAAACATTGAAATTGTTTCATAGCTAATAATATGTGGACCAAGATCTAATTTCCATAATGTTGGTATTTAAAGTTATTTTGATGTGTTTTACTGGTAACGTGAGATTTCAAAATTATTCCCTGTGCATTTACAAAACAAAATTGCATTTCATATGTGCGTTTGTGTACACACATCAACGTTTTCCATTCAAGTTACTCTACTCATTCGATCATCCAATTGTCATAATGTTGGTATCACAATTATTTGAATTAGTGTGAGTGTAAATGTAAATTTCCAAAGTGACTTTCCTTCTGGGGGAAAGTATAACCTTGTGTTATCACTACATGGAAATCACTTTCTAGTCATATATTCGTTTGCGTAAATTATTTGTACATGCATATCAGTATTACACTTTTAGACACAAAAAGTTATTACAGATAAGGCATCAAAGAGAGCAGTTTCTAACTGCATAAATTAGTCATAGATGATGAATTTGATAAGATCTTGTTTTAACATATGTGTTGACATTACAAATTCTATTCTAAGTCACCTCAGCTGTGTTTTTAGAGATGAGGTGTGGTATATTTCTGAATCAAACTTTTGATGGGCACCAGCAACGTCTTTGGGGAAAAATTAAATTTAAAATTTCACACTGACTCCAACTTATTTGTTCTGATAGTTACTTTCTGATATGCCTTTGCTAACATGCCACTACCTATCTACAATGTCTTTGCAGAAGCTCAAATTATGTTCTGGATTACTTGTGCAATACAAGCATTGGAGGAATGTCATGAGCATTATCAATTCTGAAGACTGTTCTCAATCTAATGAAAAATTTGAATTAGTTTGTCATAACTTTCAACTTTACCAAATCATTCCACTTCATCATGTGTTAAAGTAGTAATAAATTCACTCAACATATTTTTATGCAACCATGTCAATAATTATTATTGTCTAAAAATTCTCTATCTCTGTAGTCTAAAAAAAGCGACGTTTCGATGTACGAACATCATGTTCAGGCTAAAATTGTTCTGGAAAAAATTTTCAGTCAGATTGATAAAATGCAAATCTAATACTCAATGCTACATCAAACAAAGTTATTATGTTGGAAATGACAGCACAAGAAAATTACTAGAAACTAAATTTGTACCACAGCAATATGTACTGCTGAAGTAAGATTATGTAACAGCATTAACGTATTTTTAGTATTACACCTAGCGCAATACTGTTACCTACACCTTCTTATTTTACTTGTAAAAAGCTCAAGTTCAATTTTAAAAAATTAAAGTTTAATTCAAAACAGATCAAGTTTAATTTAAAAATTGCCAAGTATATTTTAAAACAGATCAAGTTAAATTTTGAGATGCTTATGTTTCTAAAATTGTTTACCTATACCTATGTACTTGACCTTTTATAATTAAACTTAAGCATTTTTAAATCAAACTTGAGCATTTTAAAATTAAACGTGACCTTTTTTAAATTGAATTTGACCTTTTTTGAATCGAACTTGACCTTTTTTAAATTGAACTTGCCTTTATCACGTTGAATTTGAACATTTTTAAATTGAACTTGAGGTCTTCAAATGGAACTTGAGGTTTTTTAAATTGAACTTGTTTTAAATTGAACTTGAAGTTTTTTAAATTGAACTTGAAGTTTTCAAATGAACCTGAGGTTTTCAAATTGAATCTGAGGTTTTCAAATTGAACTTGAGGTTTTAAATTGAACTTGAGGTTTTTAAATTGAACTTGAGGTTTTTTAAATTGAACTTGAGGTTTTTTAAATTGAACTTGAGGTTTTTAAAATTGAACTTGAGGTTTTTTAAATTGAACTTGAGGATTTTTAAATTGAACTTAAGGTTTTTCGAATTTAACTTGAGGTTTTTAAAATTGAACATGAGGTTTTTTAAATTAAATGTGACCTTGTTTATATCAAACCTGAGCTTTGTTAGATAAAAATTGAGTTTCTAAGTTATATGTAAAAAGATGTAGTCATACCAGTACTTATTGCTGTGGTACAAACTTTGCTTCTAACCATTTTCTAGTGCTGTCATTTTCCAAATTATCTCTGTCTGATGTGGCTTTGAGTGTTAGATTTGCATTTTATCTCTGTGACTGGATGTTTTGCACATATATTTTCAGCCTGAGGATGATGTTTGTACATCAAACCATTTCTTTTTATAGACTACAGAGTTAATGAATTTTTCACCTATTGACAGTGGATCAATAAAAATATGTCCAGTGAATTTTTTTACTACTGTTCTTACTGTGATGTTCTGGAAAGATTTTTTAACGTTGAAAAGTTGGAAAAGAAATAATCTAGTTTTCCACCCTCGCCCTCATGTACTTGGTACTGTCTTCAAACCTTGTGTTAATGATTGATTAATTTCAGAATTATCCAATAATGCAAATGAAGGGAACAGCTCTTAGTTCCCTTTAATTCTTAGTCACTTCCTGATAAACGCTTAGACTTGTTCAGTAAATCTGTTTCATTTAAGTCAAAATTCAATATGTGATACTCCTATTGAAAACAGCACAGAGTCAATCAATAAAACTTTGGAGATTCAGTGAGTGAAATCCATCCAGATTTGCTTGAGTCTGAAGCTAGAGACAAAAGTTCTTTTCATGCAATTCCTCCAATGAGGCCTTTGCTGATGCCTCAAGTGAAGTAAGACCTGTCATGATGAAATGTGAAGTATTTAACTCTTATGATTCAGTACTAATGCCTTATGTTGCTTTTTGGACATTTCTTTCATTCCCATAACAGGGTGTCTACTTGGCAGTAAAGTAGTAA
>JACJUY010002957.1:55851-69340 GCA_014220935.1 Platorchestia sp. MABIK | reverse complement strand
ACACATAATATGCAGTGATGGCTCTCTTTGCAGTACCTACCCTCAGAGGCTAGGAATTTTTGCACAAAGGCTGGACTGACTGGCCTATCCACCGTTTATTTAGAATTTAACACTCCATGAAAACTTTCCTGTGGGGTAAAAGCGGCATGAATCTCGATCCTACTTAGATGTCTAAATGTCCTGATCATTCATTATTCAGTATGATACGGTGTGGTAAAGGTTTTTAAAAACAAAGCTTCATTCTCTTTGCAGTTAGGCAGTTACCAGAATGGGGTGCTCATTTGATTTCGTTTTATCACACACAATTACATTGTCTATTTAATTTCTAGATGACTGAGCTTCAGCGTTGTGTGGACGTCAGTCTCCACGACACCAGCTCATCATGACGTCATGACGGCCGTGTAGCCTTGGAAATGTCATACTCTGGGTTAGGACAAACTCGTCAACGGACGAAAATCTTTTTCAAGGAGCATTCCACCTGTCAGTTAATATAAGGTTCGTGTAAGCTCATACAGTTCTTTTCGTTCATCAACTAATATCTTTCCCCTCAGGGGGATACAACTATTGTATCTTTGAGAATTAGCACCCCTGTGGGGAAAATGTGTGAGGGCCCGAGCTGAGAGTTACGAAGGCCTTTTTTCGTTGGAATACATAGAATGTTTTTGTTATGTTAAGGACCACCAGTTTTCGGTTCACTGCTGTCCTGTTTTTCTGCACCTACTACGTCTTCCTCAACTTTCATCTTGTTGCAAGAACGTCTTTCTCAACTTACTGTTTCCATGTCCCTTCTACATAGATTCCGAGTTCCCTTATCTCCATTGTAAATGGTGCCTCCCTCCTTTCTCTCATCAGAAGTTTTTTTTAGCAGTTGGGGAGGCTTTAACTAGCATGTTATCTAACTAATATCTTATATAGCATTACGTTATAGTAATACCCCTCCGGGGGATACGACTATTGTATCTATGGGAATTAGCTATCCCAGGGGGAAAATGCGAGGGCCCGAGCTAAGAGCTAGTTAGGTCTTCTGTTTGTTGAACTGTAATGTTTTTGTTATTTTAAAGACCTTCTTTTTTCGGTTCACTGCTGTCCTGTTTTCAGCACCTACTACTTTCTTCTTGAACTTCGATTTATTTTTTCATGAACTTCTTACTCAACTAATCGTTTCTATGCCCCTTGTGCATAGATTCAGCGTTCCCTTACCTATATACTAAATGGTGCCTCCCTCCCTCCCTCCTTCCTTTCTTGGGATCGCATTTATTTTGCTGCTGATAGGAAGGCTTAAACTTACTGATAATTAACTATCGTTATAGTAATGCAAATAAAGGGATATATTGATGAAAATTTTTTGAAACAAATACTGGCAGATCGGTTGCAACGTTTGAAAACGTATTAGCATTGCAGTGGGTAAAATTGATAATTTAATGCTGTTATGAATAATCTGTTTTTTCATTTAAGAATTGATTATTCCTCAATATATTTGAGCATAGCATGGACGCCAGTCCTCAATGTTACGTTTTAATGTCAGTCTGTTTTATACGCACGACATCATTTGATTTAAATTCAACAATCCAAATAGGTCCAATGTTTCCTATAAAATAAATTATCAATAACCTCAATGCACAGCTGTTCAATAGGGTACCGATATCAAGTGTTGTATTCAGAGTTAGGTTAATCGACTTATTCTCTGATTGCACCCAAAGCCATATGAGCCAAATTTTGCGATCACAAGTAGAGCTTGCCTGGCTTGCTCCGAACAAAGTGGTAGTTGGAACAGTCATTCTGCAAATGGTAATTTATTTTTTTTGTTATCATTTGCACAGTTGATATTTACTAATGTATTCCAATTTATCAGATGCTTTAGCTGCAGTCGGGTGTGTAAAGATAAGAAACTAAAGGCGTCAACCATCCAAGAGATCCTGCGTAGTTGCAACGATTGGGCTGGCTCAGAGACGATGGATTGAATCAGAAAAGTCGCCGCGCGGAAACCAGTACACCTCCTCAAAGTCTACTTGCTTCTTCATCGCTTACTTTGACCGCCTCTCAGTCGCCTTATTTGCTAGCCCCGTCGACATCAGGTTATGAGACTCCTCCCTTCAGAGGGGTTTAGACGGAGGGTGCTTTCCCCGGGGCAACGCCCTTTTTCCCTCCCCGTATCTTCAAAAATAACCAAAACCCTCGATCTAATGCCTCCCACCCCTTCCCCATGCGTGTCGTCGCTGTCACCCTTCATGCTGGAAAAACTCAGGAGCGACTGACTCGGCAGTCGTAAAAATAGGGTGTCAGTTGCAAACGGTATTTCAAATTTTGCAATTGTGAGATAGCCAGCAGCTTTAAGTCAAATTAAAGACACGAGGAGACTGATAAGTATAAAGGCAATGAGAAGGTTGATACCAAATTGATTAAAGTCACTGATTTTATGAGAAGTGAACCGACAGATCACCTAAACAAAGTAGCATCTGCTGAACTAAAATTGTGCCGAATGTTCCCCACCCATTGATCTTTTAGATCATTTGCCTGGATTCATTACTAAGGTATGTTCTGACTCAAAATTATCCAAAGACTTAATGAGCGCACAAATGAAACAAACAGCATTTTTTTAAATATCATAGGTCCTGATGCTTCAAACAGCCTTGTATCTAAACTAAAAGCTGCGAAGCTCTCCCTTATTATTGATGAAACAACAGATGTTTCTACTTTCAACAACTAGTTCACCCGGTTACTACGATTTTTTTATCTGTGTAAATTACATTATGAAAGTTTTTTCCAGTGCCAGTGAAGCGTCACAACCATACCCCTCTGGATCTTCAGAAAAGTAAAACATTTCATCACACAATGAATGGCCAAAGAGTGTGCATGGCAGTGTTTTGTTCTACACTGAGAATGCCACCATAGAGTGTACGTTATGTTATCAACAAGAAAGTGAAATCAGGAATTGCTTTCCAAGAGAAATGAGGTGAGAATCTCAAGATTTCACCCGAGGTAGAAGACAAGTGTCAACAATTCTTAAGAATGTCCCAAAGTACAAATCCCACTACAGTGATAATCTTAAATTATATTTCACTCCTGATCTGACCTACCGAAAAATGCATTTGTTGTACTCGGAGATAAATCCTGATCATCCCGCCAGATCATTGATTTTCATGACGGATATCAAAAGATACATAGGAATATTCTTGCTAGATGAGATGAATACATGATGAAAAATAAGGCAAATCCAGCTGTCGAAGAAAGAAGAACTAGTTAAAGAAAAAGACCACGAGAAGCACATTACACGTGCTGAACTTGAACGCAAAGAACTAAAAGAAACAGAAGAGGAATGTCGCCAGCTTAGTTCCCGCCTTCTGTGCACGTTTGACCTGGAGAAAACTCAGCCGATTCCTTTCCACAACACTTCTGTTACTTTTTATAAGAGGCAAATGTGGTTATACAACCTCGGAGTATAAACATGACATGATCAGGGCCACATGTATGTCTAGCAAAAGATCAAAGGAAATCGAGGAAGTTGTGAGATGGCTTCACCGGGTATAACTTTCCTACAGAAAAATCATCTTCATAACTGTGACGAGATTAATACATTTTCAGACTGTTGTGGCGTACAAAACCGCTATAAAAACATTGTCACCTTCTTCATGTGTATCTACATGAGTACGCATATAAGGTATTGGACTCACACATTTCTAGGGAGTGATCATTCACTCCTGCCTAATGATACAGATTACAGAAAAATAGAATCTTCCAGGAAGAGGAATATTGAAATTCATATGCTCAGCGCTTGGACTACTATCAAGCAGATGTACAAATTTAGTGTTACTCACATGAAGGACAAGTTTATCGATGTCGCCAAGCTCCAGTCATACTTCATGTTTCGGACCGTCGATACACGAGGAAACAATTTCAGCTGGTTGAAATTGAAATGTCTGAAAGTTACCCAGTAAAACGAGAAATTGATATAGAAAAATTCTCTCTTTGAGTAATCTTTCCGTAATAGATTTCCGTAATATTCAAATAAAATTAAGAGGATACAGAAAAAAAGTAATATAAATGATTTCATTAGTAAATCACGAAAAATAGATTTAATAGCACGAATATATACTCTTGTTAAAATTGTATTAAAAGCTTGAGGATAGGCGGTGCGTAGTTAGAGCACCTGGGGTGGCGGGCCGGCTTGACAGCTGACGTCTGAAAACGAAGAAACGGGGCTGAGCGAAGCTGTTGGAACAACCTCCTAACCCGCCGAGTCCCATGCACACGCTAAAGAGACAGAAACCCCAAATCAATTAGAACCCCCAAATCAATTAGAACCCCCAAATCAATTAGAACCCCCAAATCAATTAGAACCCCCAAATCAATTAGAACCCCCAAATCAATTAGAACCCCCAAATCAATTAGAACCCCCAAATCAATTAGAACCCCCGAATCAATTAGCTATACTTTTTACACAGGTAATATCATTTAAGCCACACATACATATGAATATAATAGTCGCAACAAATCCTAAGTAAATTTTATCTAGGACAAAATGAAGATTCGAAATACAATTGGCACACCTAAAGATTATACTCACCTATTTAATCACGAAGTCCGTACCTTGGCCTCAATACAGGAACAATGCTATTGCCTAGTTCGGGAAAAACCCACATCGTAAGCCGGATTTAGAAGTTTACCCTAACCAAGGTTCATCGAAGCTAGCCATGTGTTGACCACGTCAGACATCGAAGACAAGTTTGTAGGAGTTCGACTTACGTCTGAACCAACGGGTCTACGGCGCACGGGAAGCAGGTGCAGTGGAGGCTCCAAGGATCAGCGGCTGCCAAACGCAGGCCGCGCAGAGGTTGACTTCTACTCAGCTGACATGGCGTACGATCTCTGCGTAACTCAAATGAAGAAAATTCCCGGGGTAAAATACGGAGATGAACAAAGGTGCGCCGTGCAGGAACAGAGTTGAAAAATGGAGTGGTTATCGTTCTGCGCCGAATCTCCAAGACGCTGCTGACAGAGGCTCAAAATGCAAAAGGTTATGTGGTGACTTCCTGGAGTGAAGAGCGTCGTATTTATAAGGGTTTTATGGGTTTAGACCTTCCATCACGGCTTACGAAAAATGGGTTACATTTTACATTTAAAAAGGCTTTTTTAGACAATTGATGCAGGACAAGTATTACAGCGATCATCACGAGGAACTTTGCACCATTCACTTTAGCAAACACTACAAGCTATCTGAACTGAAAACCGTCCTGAAGCCCCTGTATAAAGAACCAATGAAGCTTTCCTTCGAAAAATTCCCTGCTGTGAAATCAAAAGCAAAAAATTCAATTTTGAGCGTATTCCGGACGAAGAAATGAGGAGTAGCTGAAACACAAAATTGTTCAAGTCAATGTTAGAGTACAATTAAATCAACTTTTCTGTCCATCACACATTTCACTATGCACACAGGAAAAGGCTTTTATTTTAGGTTAGAATATGTTGAAAATCACGTCCATCGGTTGCGTCAGGCAATCGCTGAATTAGTGTTGAAACGCCTGCATCGGAACATTAGACCCACGTTGAACATTTTCAACCTAGCCTAATCCAAAAATCCATTGCCTGAGTTCATAGTGATTAAGCTTGTTATTTTTTTGTGTTCGTCGCAAAAGTGCTCTTCTCTCTTCTACCTTTTTTTCGACTCTCTACTCGAATTTTTTCTCCAATTAGCCACAATAAATGTTAATAACAGGACAATAACAGATGAGCGTTGAATTTTGTGTTCGAAGGAGATTATGATTAAATACTAATCCATTTTTTTTTTGTTATCTTGTATTATCCATATCTGAGAAATTCATTTTTTTTTGATAGAAGAATAACAAACTATTTAGACTGCGAGACCACTAAACGTGTGTAAATCACTGAAAAATTTTTGGAAGAATTTCGCATGTTTTCTGTGTTTTTATATGATGGTGGATTGGAGGATAGGAATTTCTCGAGCTAAAACTAAGCAATAATAGCTTTTTCATTTTAATACTGACGTAACGTGTCACTAGAAAGAAAAGATCCGATTGTGTTCACTTCTCTGTGTGTGAAAATATTGTAGATAACAAGCCAAAGCAATTCTTCGCCTTCTCTTTGCTTATGCATAAGCTTAACTGTGGTTTCAAATAATTATTGTTTAAAACTTGAATTAACATTTGTTTTCAAATGTTATTAAACACCTGCATGCACTAAACACTATAAAAGTAAATTGCTGATCAGTTAGTGCAACAGAGGGCGTTCCAGAAAAAGAATTACAAAATTTCATGCCAAGTAGAAAATGGCCAAGTAATACTTTTTCTTTTATGAATTTTTTTCGATAAAAATTAGCTTTGTGAATTATTAGTTGTTTATTGTTTTAGTGGATATATTTATTGACACAATTACTCGCAGTATTTATTTTGAATGTACGTTTCAAGCACTTCTATTCAATGAGAGTTGTGAATAATAAAAGATATGGACACGCGAAGATCCTTGCTGATGTTACACGCATTGAATCTGAGGAAGATCTCGATGCCAGAATTACTGTGGCAGCTGGAGAGATTTTCGAAATGCCTGACGTGTTTCCTAATATCCGGCAGTCGTTAATGCCAAGATTTGAGAAGTGAATTGATGGAACACATTTCTAACAAAATTTGTGAAGTAAATTCAAAATAAATTTCGCGAGTAATTGTACTATTGAATTTCTCTCATTGAAACAATAAACAGCTCCTATCTCAAAAACCTGAATTTTTTTCAGAAAATTTCATAGAAGAAAAAGCGTTTAATTGGCCATTTTCTACTAGGTGTGTTATTTTGTACCTCTTGTTCGAAAATCCCCTGTTTATTCATTTTGCTTTGAATTACGGACCATCATTAAAAAATTCAAAGAATGAAATAGAGAAAACATTAATGTGCGGTTTTGGACTCTCTGCCCAACGTAGGTGAAGTGCAGCACGACGATGCATACGCGTTGCTGATTCGGCCACTCAGTCTGAAAGACAACAACGCCGCTTTGAGGTGAAATTTTCACTAGGCCACTCTAGTTGTTTTGACCTCTGATTTATGGGTTAGGACAATCTGTATGTTTGCCCTCTATTTGATAACCAGTTAATTGATAAACCATATGATTTATAATGGTTTGCCTTTTCCAAAATGGATTCATCAATCAAAGTACAAAGAAATACGTCTTCTATGAGATCATTATCTTGTTTAAGAAAGTTAATGAATACAAATGTTTGGAACGTTTCGACCTCCAGAGTCATTATCTACCTGAAAACGAGCAAGAAATAGGTAGTCATATGTTAATCAAAATATATCAATCATTTGAAAAGAAACGCAAAAATACATGAAAGGAACAACTCAATGATAAAAAAATAAATGTTCAGTATCAATATTACATAAGTTGTAAAGGAAAAACAGATTGCACATAATTTAAAATCGGTTTTTCTTTTAACATGTGAAGAGATTGTAAAATGCGGAGGCATGTTTGATTCGATGCAGAAGTTATTTCTTCAAAATCGCCCAATCGAACAAGAACATCCCTCTTTTCTGCATGTGGGCGGACTGAAGAATGGGACGTTGTGGAAAATAACTGGTTGATTCTAAAAATCCTGACGGCCTGCTCTGCAACATGGATGTGAGGGCTCGAGAAGTCGAACCCACGAATTCAAACGCACACTGTGCGCAACTATATTTGCAAATGACAGAGGAGAGCATATCTTTTTGATTGAAACATGATCCAAATTTATACGTATTACCTAACACTATTTTAACGAAAGAGAAACGATGTGGTTCTTTTTTAACGTTTCTCTGATTGCTGCCCTAAAAACGGAAACGAGAAAAAAAATTAATTTTTAGGAGCGGTAGGTAAAGTTCATGGGGAAAAAAACTGTTGTTTGAAAAATTTTTTGCACAAGAATCTTCTAGCTCTGATGGACAGACGTTGTTAGAAAAAACCTTAAAGAATTTGAATTCCTTATAGCTTTCAATGGAGAGAACACATGATAAACATTTAACAACAAAGTTTTGATGCTATTTAATTTGAAGGAGAGTGTACAATAACTGGAAAAATTAATTCCCACCCCCGTGAATGTCGGTCGCTTAAGGAAAACAAAACTTTTAAACCTACCGCCGTTACGCGTTATAGTTGCGTCTAAAAATGGGAGACAATAATTCTTATCCTTTTCGGTCTCCACAAAATTGTGATCTTGTTGTGTTGTGAAGTAAAAAATTTTATAATTAAATTGCAATACGAGTTTTTCCCGATAATTAAAAAAAGCATCATCAATATAACGTTTATAAACACAGGATTAAAATATACAGGACAAGCACCAAACCCCCGTTGTTTATGACAGCAGATAAAAATATGGGCGACGGTAGGTCCTAACGGAAGACTCATTCTCAACACTTCAATTTGCTGATAATAATTATTGTAAAACCTGAAAACGAATGAAAGACGGAAAGTAGGAGCAGGAATTTGAAAACGATTTAGTTAGGCCAATGACGGAATTACCAGTAGTAAATAGATATTCTAAGCAAATTTGAATAGTTTCATGAATAGTTTCACATTGGTAAAAAGATTCTATACTTCAAAAGAGACCATGAATAACTCTTCGGTGTTTTCTAAAGATGTTAGTGTACTTTGTCGACTAAGCATTTTGAATTTGGCACAGTATTAGCATTGAATGAAAATACTATTTATAGTATCTAAAGTTAACGAATCTTTAATTATGACGTTAATCCTACCTGTAGATTATTCCACGTATCACAACGTTAATGAAGGTTGCTGCCTTCGTATTGACTGTCGTATTGAATTTTAAGATTATAACTTTAAGAGGTCTTATAAAATACGGTTGGCGCGTAAACGTTAGCCTTCATATCCAGGCTCTACTTCATCGAGTAAACTCCAACTTAATAGTTTTAGCCGAATTTCTAGGAGCGTGCTTCTGTTGTAGTTTGCGCGTGGTGTGAGGTCAATAAAAACGATACGTAATCACTGTACACTGTATTGGTAAGTGAAGCACGTACGTAAGAGGGGAGAGAGCATGCATAAGGGAACTGATATACAACCTCGGTACTACAACAAATCGGAAACTTTAGCGGTAGACCTTGAAACACGATTTACTTTCCATTACTAATCGAGTGCTAATTGAAAGACGAACCTTTAAACCTAAGCCCTCGAATCTTATCCCTCGAAACTAAGCCCTCGTACCTTTAGCCTCGCACAGGTTGATATCTTGAGTCTCACTCCCAATGCGTGAAAGTTGACAGTCTTATCATTCAAGCCTGACTTCTTACCCTCTCGCCTCTTTCCTCTCTCAGATCCTAAGTCCCTCCCGAATGTTAAAGGAGGCACGACCAAGGGGGGGAGGGGAGCGAGTAAGAGGTGGGGCAACCCTCAGCGATCACCTAGACTTTGCCAGTGCTGTGTATAATCCAATGATTCGAACTAATATAATATAAAACGAAAATAATCCAACTTTATGATCGGCGAGTATCAAGCCGTAGTTTTTGTGCGACCTGTCCAAAGCCGAGGAACAAGAGTGCGGTTCTTTCTTTATTACCTCGTCATGAAATCCTGTTCATCATCTGGCACTCGTTCATAAACGCATACCCAGCCAAGACTAATGTTTCCCATGACCATTAGATACATATAATTCATGTTAGGTAATCCTCCTGCCTGCTTACGACCAAGACAGAAAAAATACACTTTATTCAGCATTACATATAAATGGAGCTAAAATAAAGACTAAGAACATAACAGTGTTAAAAGTTAGAGCTGTATGCGGCGAAGATTCAACGGAACGTGAAATTAAAATTAAAATTAGGTTCATGAATTTTTGGCAGGCTTTTGTACAATTCATTTGAAATTAGATGAGAATTTTTCAGTTTTCGCAGGAAGTTATCAATTTTATCTCCGTTACGAACGGTAAATATTAAAATATGTTCGGTGATCTACTATCTGAAGTTAAGCCATGCATACTGGGTAAATACAAATCCCAGTCTACAAGTATGACACCTCTTCTTTTATCTGGCTAACAAATACGGATGGTTTTATCTGCTGAAAATTTGTTTAAAAGCTCTCAAAATTTTCTCTAGCAACTTTATCAGACCCCACTGTCTATCACTACAGTGTTCATCCACAAATCATGTATTGCTGTGTCACTTTTTGCTGTGTCACTGTGTCAAACATTTTGTTGAGTGTCACTCACTTTGGTCATATTTTTTTTACCCTCCCTGTGGGTTATACTAATTTTTTTCTAAGGTCGTTCGAGAGTGTCTGAAGCCAATATATACAGAAATTCTTCCAATACGTCCATACGACAATGCCGTCTACAGAAGTTGTAGCACTATTGTTTTATTATTTTCCGAAAATAGTATGACCTGATACTCTGAAAGTAGTCATAAAACTTTGTGTCATCTCTTGTAAGAATAAGGGAGTACTAAAAAGAAGATGAATTACTTTCATGTGCTGATATACATTAGAGAGATTTGAAGGATGACGGGGAGCATTATCCAAATACGTCGTTATTACGTAAGTTTTCCGCCTATGTACATTATGTCGCTACACGAACGAAACAAAGTTGCTGTGAAACCAAACTCAAAATTTGAGGAACGACGTTGCAGACACCCTGTTACACTTTACAATGCTCATGAAAGCCTTGATTTTCTTTTTTAGGAAGCAGCAGAATTAGTTAATTTGAAATCTTTGACAGTATTATTCCCCAACTGCTGTCATTACATTTCTTTGGCTTTGAAACCTGATAATGTTTCCTCTATTAATAATGTAAGCACGTTTTGTTAATTTTTACCGGATCACTGCAGCGTCATGAACGTTCTGTTCTCGTTTCTATTCTATATTAGAACGTCTGAGAATGTTGTTTAATTAAATTATTTCTAAAACAAATGACTGTATTTACAAATGCGAGGCTAAGATTCAGGTATGTTGTTACAAAAGTTTTTTTGGAATTGCTGTTCAAATTTCAGCTATTTTTGACCTTTCGTTCTCGTCATATTCAGAATTTTTGATTTTGGCTTATTGAAGTTAACATAGAATAATAAAACAAAAATATAAAAGTTAATCATAATCTTTTCAGTTATTGATATAGTTAATGCAAATTACGTGTAAATAAACGATCTCTGTTTTTCATCCTTAATCCTCTGCTGATCATGGAATATCAATTTTTCTAATTTTATCTGGCGAAACCAGATTTGCTTAAATTTAAGCAGCATCCTCCTGACAGTATTGTACTCTTTGCCTCTTCCGATGAGTTTTTATTTGACGCTTGATCAAAGTTTCTCCGTTGGTACCCATTACAGCAAATCGTTTGATCAGAATAAACTGACAAGTTTAGCGAGAAACATACGAATGAGCATTGTTGTGCATAAACATTCTTTTCACATTAAATAACCAAATGAAATTATTAGAAATACGCAATGACAATTACCGCTGTTGCGTGTACACCGTCGTAAACTTTGAAATGTCCAATGATGGTTCTTTCAATAATACCTACGAGCTCATCTCATTACAGCACCACTTACCTATTTGCCTTCATTTCGGCCAAACATCTATCCTCGGCCAATCCATTTACACTAACTGATGAGACACCCGATTTATCAGTGAATTTTATGTTTTTCAAAAAGTGTTTTCACTACTTCCGCACACGCTTCAAACTTTTAACGATTTATTGTGGACACGTGCAAGGCTCGTGAGATATTTTATTTACAAGATGTTTCTATAGAATCCGCACCTTCCATTTCTCTTCCCCTTTCAAAAAGCCATTTAAAAAATCTCACACTAGCTGATAGAGTTTCAGATTTATAAAAGCAATGCTTTTCAGTGTTTTTTTTTTGGCGGGCAGATTCTTCAACTCCTTTCAAGGCTTTAGGGCTGTGTTTCCTATTGCATTTTCAATTGCTTCCATTACTGTTCTATGGTCTCGGCCACGCTGCTTCCAAATGGCCAAAGAGTTCATACTACCACCGAGAAGCTTTGCTATTTTTTATATCCGGATGGTGTTATATGCTCGTTGTTGCTATTCATTTATATTTATCATTGCAAAAAATTTAATGAATTATCGCAGACAGTGTAAAAATAATAAATCCTACATATCCACTTTAACTTCAGACGAATAACCTCAAAGTGTTAATAACTCGCGAAGAACAGATCATACCTATTGAGTGGAGCAATAAAAGCATGGATTTGACATGCATAGTTTGTGTTAGGATTGGCCTATTGTATTAGTTATAACTACATCTAGAATAGTTATAGAGCCATATTGTAATTATAACTATATAGTAGAGTTATACTAATTTTTAATTAAAAGGTTACCAAAAACGTCCTGTTCGTTTTTTGATCAGCCATTGAATGAAATTGAAATGTATACGCAATACGCGGAGTAATTGTTTTCAGATTCCGACAGACGAGAGTAGGAACATCAGACGTTATAAAAGCACGTGCACTATACCTGTCTATCAGTTATGCCGTGTGCCCCACAAAAATGTACTAGACTTTTTAGATGATTATATTTCCGCTTAAATTCATATATTTTATCTGTATTGTTTCACAATATTGTAAATTTTGCTGCCTTTTCGAATTATTTTAGTTTTTGATAATCATTTAATAGCCACTTTACAATGATCGATTTACTGAAAGGGATAAAAAAATTAATTGTTGAAAGGAAAAGTTTTTAAAACAATATTTATTTTCTTCCTTATTTTGTACTTTCCAAAAAATCGAACGAGCAAAAATTCAAAAGAGTAACAAATCATTACCTTAAATAACGTTCAAATAAATAAAGTAATTTATTATCATTCGACATACCCTCTACTTCTCTCAAGGCAAGTATTACTTCTAGCCACTATTGAACGAAAAGTTTTGCGGATTTTTTCACCGTTTTCTTTCAGTTCTTGAAACACTTCTACAATTCGTTGTCGATGAATTATTAATGATGGAAGTGATGCATACCTGGTGGTATGTAGGATACAACATTGTGAAATCAATTTAAACCGTAGGTATTGAGAAATGAAAAGGATCACCAGAGTTGTTTTTAAAACTTTTTCTATGAACAATAATTAGTTTTTATACCTCTTTCAGTGAATGGATCACTGTAAAGGGGTTATTAAACGACTTTCAATTATTTGAATTATTCGAAAAGGAAATGAAATTTACAACATAGTGAAAAACTAGACAATTCAAATATGTTAATTCAAAGTGGAGTTATAATAATTTAAAAAGTCGGAATCATTTTGTGGGATATCCGGTATAAGCTGAACAGCAGTGGAGGATGGAAGTGTCTACAGATCTCGTTCGAGGCTGTTTGCTTTACAACTTCAAACTGGGCTTATAAGAAGCTCCATCAAGTCACCGCATATTTTAAACAATTTAAACAATTTAAACAATTTATTTACCACAGGTGATACAGAGGTAGAATGTTTCTTAAGTCTAGTACAATGGTAAAATTTGAGTATAGCTACCTGTGGGCCCGAATAAGTTCAGCGACTTCTG
>JACJUY010002957.1:27057-55580 GCA_014220935.1 Platorchestia sp. MABIK | reverse complement strand
ATTTACTCTTGGATCCTCATGGTTTGAGTGGGCACTCTTTTTGGTTAGAGACGCATGATCATTAACCAATTGGGCACTTTGTTTTCGGAGCAAAGACAAAGAACGTCCTCACTGCACGGAGTCAAGCAACGGATGTCAAGCGTTTGGGGATAGGGCTGTGAATGAACGTACTGCAAGGCGTTGGTTTCAAAAATTCAACTCGGCAGGTTTGTTCCTCCGTGATGAGCCCCGCAGTGGCCGACCAAATGTCTTGAATGACGGAGTCCTGAATTGAATTGAACAGGACAGTAATCAAAAATGTGGTGAACTTGTAAGATAATGCAACGTTTCCAATTATTAGACTTCACCTACACCGCCTAGATAAGGTGGATAAACTGAGCAAGTGGTTTCTGCACACGCTGATGGAGCGACTGAGCACGAGACAACGAGAGGCAGCCTGCGTATCTCTGCTTTCTCGCTACCGTCCCGCATCTTTATTCAATCGAGTGTTTACCAGTGATGGAAAGTGGATCCTGCACGAAAACTACCAGCGTTCCAGACATTGGCTGCCGCCTCAGGATGCTGTCCCTTACCAAAAGACCGAATATGCACCCAAGCAAGATTAGGCTTGTGTCAGGTGGACGGATCGTCAAGTGGTTCATCATGAGTTGCTACCGGTCACCGGAGACCTATCCTCGCAGCAATGGGAACGTATGCAACAGGCATTGTGCCAGGAGCCAGCACTGTTGAATCGAAAAGGTGACAACGCCAAGCCGCATTTCACGCAAGGGGTCAGGGATACCTTACAGCAACTTGGATGGGAGCCTTTATGCCATCCACCTTATTCACCTGACCTTGCTCCATGCGATACCACCTTTCCACTCCCTGGATAGTCATCTTCGTGGGAAATCCTACTCCAATGAAGCAGACTTGCGCCAAGCCCTCACGGATTTCTTGGCGTCCAAAACTCGCTAGTTTAACCGCAAGGGAAGTGAACAGCTGGAGACACGTTGGCAGAAAGGGCTGGATGCCGATGGCGATTACTTCGATGACTCAGTATAAGTAACGCATACTGAGAAGCGTTATCTTTTTTTCATTTAAAAACGGACAGAATTTGTTTGGTTATCTTGTATAACTAGCATAACTAAATAAAGCCAATTATATTAGTTAGGAATCCATGAGTTATTTTTGTGCCACTCAGTATATGTCTGACATTTTCAGAGCAATTAAGAAAATACTTTTATACAATAAATGAAAATTCCACCTTTCTTTGCAAAGGTGCTAATTTCATACGGGAGAATGAGCAATTTGTAACTCATATATCGTAATATAGTTTTTGTTACTGGTGTACCTTTGTAAGTGTTGGTTTATTTCAATTAGCAAATTGGATCGGCATAAAATACTTCTGCGTTTCGATAACAACTTACCTAATTGTTCCTCTTCTAGAGAACGCTTAGCTATAACACATTGTTGAAATCGATAAAGTGAGATGCCCATTTATCCTGCTTTGAATAATGTAAGTCTGTTAAATAGAATCTAAAGGGTATTAGCATAAACGGTCCAGGAGCGCAACTTCATGATGGAATAGGCTTACAACAATTTAGTGTTCACTGAATCATATTCTTGAGAGCATAAATGAAATTTTTTTACACATGCTTTCATAGTAACCGTTCAGCAGACACACAAATGCCACACTTATCGATTGTTAAAGTGTTACATATCTGCTTTTTCTACGCTGTATTTGAATGTAAATGATAATCCCAACGAGTGTTCTGTGAGGCAAATTGATTATTTAAATTCAGCAGATGAGTGTGCTCGATATCCCCTTTCTAAATCGCGCCACTGATGTACAAAAGTGCAACTTTATACAATTGTAGCTGGACTCTCCAACATGGCATACGTAGCAAAGAATCACAACGCTTTTGAAATACGACAGTGATTTAGTTAAATTTTACGCGTTATGAGCACTCCTCATTTTTTTCAATTCCAGGTAATTAAAGTAAAATCTATTTTACTCACTGGGACTTTTTGAAGTTTTGAACTTCGAATTCCAAAATATTATGAAGAAATACACGCGTAAGCCGTGGGTTGCCATCGTAGTTTTTGAAATAAACCTTATGGATTGATATGCCTAATAGACTAGATGTGAAAAAGTCTGGAAAAGCTTTTTCAAATATCATAAGCTGTGAGCGGCTTTGACGTCGCTTGAGTGAACTCTCTATACAACGGGTCTTTTGTGAACTCATTTTAGAGTTAGCAACCGCATTTGTTCTTGTCAATGAATTTGGGAAATAAATTTTACCTTTTAGGCGTAGTGCAGCAGGTTCTGATTGGGATGATTATATTGGTAACAGGGCTTATACCATGATATGTGAAACCGTGGACAGAGTGCGCAGAGAGGATCCCGTGAGAGGTAGGTGGCATGTTCCTAAAGATAGCAAAGCCTACGAGTGGTGTGACACGAGCTCTTTAGCTCTGGGAGTAGTTCTGGAGATGGATATGGCTTGTGTTGAGGATGCTGCCTGGTTAAGAAAGAAGGATGACTATGAGCACATTAAATGTTGCTGAACTAGACGCAATCCTAAAGGGATTCAATTTAGCCCTGGATATGGGGGTACAGTGCTTTCGAGTTATACACCGATTCTGCGACAGTTTTTAGTTGGATTACAAATAGTTTGAGTGAAGATAGGAGGGTAAAAACAAATGGAGCTGCTGAGATGATGGTGAGAAGAAGACTCGGGGCTTTGAAGAACATGTTGAGTGAATTTAACATGGCGTCAACTTCAAGTTTGTTGTTTCAAATGAGGATAAAACTGATGTATTAACCAGAGTGACCAAAAAGTAGATGGTGGAAAAGGAGGAAACTGGGTTCTGTGCCGGAGCCGTGAGTGTTAAGGAGCCACACAATGCACATCATTTCGGAGTAGATATAACGTTTTTCTTGCTCCTAAGGTAGACCCTGCAACATCTAGACCAGCAGTTCGTAGAGTTGTCAAGCAATGTGATCGATGCCCGATGGTAGACCCTGCACCAATAAGACATGATGGTGGTGAGATATGAGTCACTAATAACTGGGAAAGAATAGCTATTGATGTTACCCACAATAGACATAAACCGTACCTTAGTATAGTTGATTGCGGGCCAAGAAGGTTTGCAATATGGAGAGAACTGCAGATGTAGACTGCAGATCATACCCAGTCCGAATTTTTTCGTCGACGAACGGTAATTATGATCGGACGGTATTCCGATGAATTCCGACGGCATATATATTACCGCTGATCAACGGTAATTTTAGACGCTAAAAATGTCCGTCGACGATGATGACCGTTATTTACCGTCGATTTCTGACTGTCATTCCTACCGTAGAATTAAAACGGTAAAACTACGGTTATTTTTCAGACTATACTTCATAAATTGATATTAACGGCAATGATAGATAGCCCATGTCTAAGTTTAATCAAGGACAAGTCAGATAAAAGTATGTTATGAATTACTCCTGGTCAAATGAAATTACATGAATTAGTTTACGTAACCTTCACATGATGTAATTTGAGCTTCAGTTATTTTATTGTGAAAGTGAAAACTTTGATTCGAAGCTGAGACATTTCAATTGGATTTTTACAAATGATTTTTCGATATTTATACATTTTAATTTTATACATATTAATATGAAGTTCAAATTTTTTAACTGATGCTTCAAATGTTTTAAATTTAATTTCAAATGTTTTAATATTAACTATTTGTACTTTATATTAAAAGTGAAACTGTGAAGTTGAAAAATGCAGGGTTATAATGGTTTACATATAAAATATGAACATTCCTACTAAATATCTCATTCATGCACTATTATATTTTGATTCCAGTAAACCATATGCATTTCAGGCTCTACTCATTTTATTTCTCAGGCTTTGAAATAATTCTCGTTTTAAAAGAGTTAGAATACGAGAGTACAATTGTTTATCACGTTCGTATTTGCAACAATCCTAAACCTTAATGACCTATTTTCTAATAAAATAATTTTACGTGAAGTGATTAAAAACGAACAAATCAATAAATTCAAAGCATACCTTTATAAATTCACAGATATTAATAATGAAATATTTTTAAATTAGTTGATCAACATAGAAAAACTATTGGAACCTTCGTGACTTTCAATTTGGATTTGAGTTTAACATAATGTCACGGTATCACATTGCTCGCTGTTGTTCATTGCGGTGGTCCAAGTTTGAGCGTTGGTACTGTTTACTGTTTAGATTGCTTCTAAATATTAAGGTCTAAACACTGAAATTGTTTCATAGCTAATAATATGTGGACCAAGATCTAATTTCCTTAATGTTTGTATTTTAAGTTTTTTTGATGTGTTTTACTGTTAACGTGAGATTTCAAAATTATTCCCTGTGCATTTACAAGAAAAAAATTGCTTTTTATATGTGCGCTTGTGTACACACATCAAAGCTACCATTCAAATTACCATTCAGGTATTACAGATAAGGCATCAAACAGAGCAGTTTCCAACTGCATAAAATAATCTAAAATTTTGAAGTTGGTAAGATCTTATTTTAACATATGTGTTGACATTACGAATTCAATTCTGAGTCACCTCAGCTGTGTTTTTAGAGATGAGGTGTGGTATATTTCAGAATCAAACTTTTAATGGACACTAGCAATATCTTTGGGGAAAAAATAAATTTATGTTTTTCTTACACCCACTCCAACTTATTTGTTCTGATAGTTACTTTCTGATATGGCTTTGCTAACATGCCACTACCTATCTACAATGTCTTTGCAGAATCTCAAATTATGTTCTGGATTGCTTGTGCAATAGAAGCATTAGAGGAATGTCATGAGCATTATTAATTCAGAAGATTGTTCTCAATCTAATGACAAATTTGAATTAGGTTGTCACAACTTTCAACTTTACCAAATCATTCCAGTTTATCATGCGGTAAAGTAGTAATAAATACACTCAATATATTTTTTTGAAATCATGTCAATTGTTTAAAAATTCTCTAACTCTGTAGTCTATAAAAAGCGACGTTTCAATGTACAAACATCATGTTCAGGCTAAAATTGTACAGAAAAAATCTCTTAGTCATATTGATAAAATGCAAATTTAATACTCAAAGCTACATCAAACAAAGTTATTATGTTGGAAACGACAGCACAGAAAATGACTAGAAACTAAATTTTTACCACAGCTATATGTACTTCTGTAGTAAGATTAGGTAACAGTATTAACATATTTTTAGTATTACACCTAGCGCAATACTGTTACCTACACCTTCTTATTTTACTTTTAAAAAGCTCAAGTTCAATTTAAAAAACTCAAGTTTAATTCAAAACAGATCAAGTTCAATTTTAAAATTGCCAAGTGAATTTTAAAACAGATCAACTTAAATTTTGATAAGCTCATGTTTCAAAAATTGTTATCCTATACCTATGTACTTGACCTTTTATAAATCAAACTTGAGGATTTTTAAATCAAACTTGAGCCTTTTCGAATTCAACTTGATTTTTTTTAATTGAATTTGACCATTTTCAAATTGAACTTGACCTTTTTTAAATTGAACTTGACCTTTTTTAAATTGAACTTGACCTTTTTAAATTGAACTTAGCCATTTTTAAATTGAACTTAACTTTTTAAAATTGAACTTGACCTTTTTAAAATTGAACTTGACCTATTTTAAATTGATCTAAACCTTTTTTAAATTGAACTTGACCTTTTCCACATTGAACTTGACCTTTTCCACATTGAACATGACTTTTTTCACATTGAACTTGTGGTTTTTCAAATTGAATTTGAGGTTTTTTAAATTGAATTTGAGGTTTTCAAATTGGACTTGAGGTTTTCAAATTGAACTTGTGGTTTTCAAATTGATCATGAGGTTTTAAAATTGAACTTGAGGTTTTCAAATTGAACTTGAGGTTTTCAAATTGAACTTGAGGTTTTTAAAAAAAAATTGAGGTTTTCAACTTGAACTTGAGGTTTTCAACTTGAACTTGAGATTTTCAAATTGAAATTGAGGTTTTCAAATTGAACTTGAGATTTTCAAATTGAACTTGAGGTTTTCAAATTGAACTTGAGGTTTTCAAATTGAACTTGAGGTTTCAAATTGAACTTGAGGTTTTCAAATTGATCTTGAGGTTTTCTGAATTAAACTTGAGGTTTTTAAATTGAACTTGAGGTTTTTAAAATTGAACTTGAGGTTTTTTAAATTGAAGATGAGGCTTTTTAAATTAAACCTGAGGTTTTTTAAATTGATCTTAAGGTTTTTAAATTGAACCTGAGGCTTTTTAAATTGAACTTGAGGATTTTTATATTGAACTTGAGGTTTTTTAAGTTGATCTTGAGGTTTTTTAAATTGAACTTTAGGTTTTTAAATTGAACTTGAGGTTTTTAAAAATTAAATGTGACTTGGTTTTTATAAAACCTGAGCTTTGTTAGATAAAAGTTGAGATTTTTAAATTAAAGTTAAAAAGATGTAGTCATACCAGTACTTATTGCTGTGGTACAAATTTTGCTTCTGATCATTTTCTAGTGCTGTCGTTTTCTAAATTATCTCTGTCTGATGTGGCTTTGAGTGTTAGATTTGCATTTTATCTCTGACTGGAAATTTTGTATGTATGTTTTCAGCCAGAGGATGACGTTGGTACATCAAACTATTGCTTTTTGTAGACTACAGAGTTAATTAATTTTTCAACAATTATTCGTGGATCAATAAAAATACGTTCAGTGAATTTGTTTACTACTGTTCTTAGCGTGGTATTCTGGAAAGATTTTATAATATTGAAAAGTTGGAAAAAAAATAATCTAGTTTTTCACCCTTGCCCTGATGTACTTGGTACTGTCTTCAAACCTTGTGTTAATGATTGATTAATTTCCGAATCATCCAATAATGCAAATGATGGGAACAGCTCTTAGTTCCCTTTAATTCTTAGTCACTTCCTGATAAACGCTTAGACTTGTTCAGTAAATCTGTTTCATTTAACAGACAAAATTCAATATGTGAAACTCTTATTGAAAACAGCCTAGAGTCAATCAATAAAACTTTGGAGATTCAGTGAGTAAAATACATCTAGATTTGCTTGAGTCTGAAGCTAGAGACAAAAGTTCTTTTCATGCAATTCCTCCAATGAAGCCTTTGCTGATGCCTCAAGTAAACTAAGACTTGTCATGATGAAATGTGAGGTATCTCCTATGATTCAGTACTAATGCTTTATGTTGCTTTTTGGACATTTCTTTCATTCCCATAACAGGGTGTCTACTTGGCAGTAAAGTAGTAAAAAGTAGAAAAAATGTGAAACACGGCAAAAAAGAAATTAAGGAGTAGTGAAATTAACCTCAGGGGTCTACTTTACCTGGAAGGGTTGTAAAAAATTATGAAGTTGGATAAATCACTGAAAATTGTAAGTAAAGTAAATATGTATATAGAGTTTGAAGATTTTCAATAATTTATTTCTCCCAGAATCAGATATTTGCTACAGTTTTTGGGAAATATTCCTGTTAGGGGATTGGACAATTCCCCGGTGTCTACTAGTTTCCAGCCAGTTTATTTTATGCATGTGATGAGCTGTTGCTTTCATTGCTGAAAGATGTTAAGACAAGGTCTTTGGCAAACATTTGTTTGGGTCCGTTTGGGAGTGGGTAGATTAAAAATTTGGGTCATTTTTGCATCGTTGCTTCATATAGTAATGAGATTTTAATATAGTATTTTATGTATTAATCACCTTGAAATTATTTTGAACCCATTTAATTGCGTGTATTATTGACTCAAACTGCTCGTTATAGGATGATTTCTTACAGCCTGGACATTTGGACAACATTCATTGTGTAAAAATTAGGATATCATTTTTTTGCTATTGAAGGTGGTAGAAAGAATAAAACTTTGAAAATGAAATATCAGGAGACCCCCTGCAAAATATTTATGTTTGAATTGTTTTGAGGTTTTTGTGGAAATACAAAATTTCAAAATGAATTTCCTTCTAATGAGGAACATATAACACTGTACATTTATAACCAGAAATTACTTTCCAGGAATATTATGTGTGGAATAAATTTAAAAATTCTAAATTTGTTTATGAATAAGGATAGACATAAAAACCCATTACAGAAAAGACATCAAAGATACCAGTTTCCAACTGCATTCATTAGGCAACAAGGATAAAGATATTGAAATATACTGTGAAAATGTAAAGTTGGACAGTGATTGCACGCATAGAACTTATCATTACCAGAGTGAATAACACATATTATGCTGTGATGGCTCTCTTTGCAGTACCTATCCTCAAAGGCTAGAAATTATTGCACAAAGGCTGGACTGACTGGCCTAGCCGCCGTTTATCTAGAATTCAACACTCCATGTAAACTTTCTTGTGGGGTAAAAGCGGCATGAATCTCGATCCTACTTAGATGTCTATATGTCCTGGTCATTCATTATTCAGTATGACACGGTGTGGTAAAGGTTTTTGAAAACAAAGCTTCATTCTCTTTGCAGTTAAGCAGTTCCGAGAATGGGGTGCGCATTTGATTTCGATTTATCACACACAATTACATTGTTTATTTAATTTCTATTTGACGGAGCTTCAGCGTTGTGAGGGCGTCAGTCTGGACGACACCAGCTCATCATGACGTCATGACGGTGGTGTGGCCTTGGAAATGTCATACTCTGTGTTAGGACTAACTCGTCAACGGACGAAGGTCTCTTTCAAGGAGCATTCCACCTGTCAGTTAATATAAGGTTCGTGTAAGCTCATACAGTTCTTTTCGTTCATCAACTAATATCTTTCCCCTAAGGGGGATACAACTATTGTATCTATGAGAATGAGCACCCCCATGGGGAAAATGTGTGAGGGCCCAAGCGGAGAGTTACAAAGGCCTTTTTTCGTTGGAATACATAGAATGTTTTTGTTATGTTAAGGACCACCAGTTTTCGGATCACTGTTGTCCTGTTTTTCTGCACCTACTACGTCTTCTCCAACTTAAATCGTGTTGCATGAACGTCTTTCTCAACTTACTCTTTCCATGTCCCTTCTACATAGATTCCGAGTTCCCTTATCTCCAAACTAAACGATGCCTCCCTCCTTCCTCTTATCTAAATGCTCTTTTTAGCGTTTGGGGAGGCTTAAACTAGCATGTTATCTAACTAATATCTTATATAGCATTTCGTTATAGTAATACCCCTCCGGGGGATACGACTATTGTATCTATGGGAATTAGCTCTCCCAGGAAGAACAGATACTGGCAGATCGGTTGCAGCGTTTGAAACGGTATTAACATTGCAGTGTGTAAAATCGATAATTTAATGCTGTTGTGAATGACCTGTTTTTTCGTTCAAGAATTGCTTATTCTTCAATATATTTGAGCATAGCATGGACGTCAATCCTCAATGTTACGTTTTAATGTCAGTCTGTTTTATTCGCACGACATCATTTGATTCAAATTCGACAAGCCAATTAGGTCCAAAGTTTCCTATAAAAATAAATTATCAGTAACTTCATTGCACAGCTGTTCAATAGGGTACCGATATCAAGTGTTGTATCCGGAGTAAGGTTAATCAATTTATTTTCTGATTGCAGCCATAGCCAGATGGGCCAAATGTTGGATCACAAGTAGAGCTTGCCTGGCTTGCTCCGAACGAAGTGGTAGTGGGAACACAGTCATTCTGCAAATGGTAATTTATTTTATTGTTGTAACTTTTGCACAGTTGATATTTACTAATGTATTCCAATTCATCAGATGCTTTAGCTGGAGTCGGGTGTGTAAAGATAAGAAACTAAAGGCGTCAACCATCCAAGAGGTCCTGCGTCGTTGCAACGATTGGGCTGGCTCAGAGACGATGGATTGAATCAAAAAAGTCGCCGGTGGAAACCAGTGCACTTCCTCAAAGTCTACTTGCTTCGTCATCGCTTACTTCGACCGCCTCTCAGTCGCCTTATTTGCTAGCTCCGTCGACATCAGGTTATGATACTCCTCCCTTCAGCGGGTTTTAGACGGAGGGTGCTTCCCCGGGGCAACGCCCTTTCTCCCTCCCCGTCTCTTCAAAAAAACCCTAAAGCCTCGATCTAATGCCTCCCACCCCTTCCCCATGCGTGTCATCGGTGTCACCCTTCATGCTGGAAAAACTCAGGAGCGACTGACTCGGCAGTCTTGAAAATAGGGTGTATCTCTCAGTTGCTTTGCTGTCTTATCCTCATACCTAATCCCGACCCAAAAAGTTTACTCAGATCTAGAAAAGGAGCGAGGGCTAAAGTTTTAACATTAATAGATTTATTGAAAGCATGGCTTCAGTGTAATTGTATGTATATTGTGCCTGTAAATATAATTTCTTTGTGAAGTACTATCGCTCCTGGTGGCCAACTTTGAAATGATCTGTAGCTGAAATAATTTTCCATTTGATTCAAAAGTACCTGTTCACAATCGTTACGCATATTTTTCGCTGTCATGCTATTATTAACAGTGGATGACTCGTGATATAACTTGGGTATAATTTGTTTAACTTATTTTTGTAATTCTTGAATTCTTCACGAATACGATGCTGTTCTTGTGCCTGCCTCCGTGGAATAGTTTACAGGTTAAAAAACTTGAGGTATCGGCATTACGAAAATTTTTGTGGCTGGCATGTCAAAAAACGGATGTCAAAATAATATTTTCATTTACGAATTAATGAGTTTATTTGAAACTTGTACCTACTGATCGTACTAATTTGATGTGGCATCTGTTCATCTATTTTTGGTACTAAAAGCAAAAAGAACACAATGTGGGTTCCTTTTTTTCTTCGGATTTCATTTTTGTTTTATTCAACATGAGTTATCGGCATTACGAAAATTTCTGTGGCTAGAATGTCAGAAAACGGATGTCAAAATGATATTTTTAACTACGAATTGAAGAGTTCATTTCTAACTAGTCGTTCCGTCAGGGGAATACAATTATTGTATCTATGGGAATTAGCTCTCCCAGGGAAAGATGTGAGGGCCCGAGCTGAGAGTTAAGTGGGCCTTTTAGTTGAAAAAAAATGTTTTTGCTATGCTAAGGACGACCTTTTTCGGTTCACTGCCGTCCTGGTTTTCAGCACCTACTACTTTCTTCTTCAACTTTTTTCTTGTTTCATGAACTTCTTTCCCTTACTGTTTCTATGCTTCTTCTACATAGATTCTGCATTCCCTAATATTTCCACTAAATGGTGCCTTCCTCCTCTCTTCGATACGCTCTTTTTTGTAGCGGTTAGGGAGGCTTAAGCTAAACTATTATCTAATCTAATTTTGAAACTAGTCGTTACTGATCGCACTAACTTGATGTCGGATCTGTTCATCTATTTTTGGTACCAAATAGGACCCAATGTAGGTATGATTTTTCCTTCGGATTTCATTTTAATTTTACCCCTCAGGAAGATACAAATATTGTATCTATGGGAATTTGCTCTTCCAGGGGGAAAATGTGAGGGCCTAGCTGAGAGTTAGGTAGGCCTTCTTTTTGTTGAAATAAAAATTTTTTTTCTACGTTAAGGACCATATTTTTCGGTTCACTGCTGTCTTGTATTTTCGCCCCTACTACTTTTTTCTTGTTTTATGAACTTCTTTCCCTTACCGTTTCTATGCCCCTTCTACATAGATTCTGCATTCACTAATATCCATACTAAATGGTGCCTTCCTCCTTCTCTCTTCGATACGCTCTCCTTTGTAGCGGTTAGGGAGACTTAAACTAAATTTAATTTAATTTTGAAACTAGTCGTTACTGATCGTTCTAACTTGATGTTGGATCTGTTCATCTATTTTTGTTTCTAAAAAGGACCCAATGTATTTAGAATTTTTCCTTCGGATTTCATTTTTGTTTCATGGAACATGAAGTATCGGCATGACGAAAATTTTTGTGGGTGGAATGTCAAAATAATATTTTTAAATACGAATTAATGAGTTCATTTGGAACAAGTCGTCACTGATCGTACTAACTTGATGTCGGATCTGTTCATCTATTTTTTGTTTCAAAAAGGACCCGATGTATGCATAATTTTTCCTTCAGATTTCATTTTTGTGTTATTGAACATGAAGTATCGGCATTGCGAAAATTTCTGTGGTTGAGATATCAAAAACGGATGTCAAAATAATATTTTCATCTACGAATTTATGAGTTCATTTAAAACTCCTACTCACTGATCGTACTAATTTAATGTGGCATCTGTTCATTTATTTTTGGTACAAAAAAGGACCCAATTTATGTTGATTTTTTTTTGCGGATTTTATTTTCGTCTAATCGAACAGGAGGTATCGGCATTTCAAAAACTTCTGTGCCTAATAGCACCAGTTTTATGGGAAAGTTCCATATGAAAAATTTGAGTTGTTTATTTTTTTAAAAAGTGAATGTCTTGTAAATTAAGAATTCTATAGAGAGTACAAACGTCGGAGCCGCATGGAAGCGGGAGGTAGAGGTTAACTTCATCTGAAGAGGTATAGCTGTGGAGGATAACCCCGCCCTCTGCTACTTGCGACTCGATAGCATTATCGCTGGCCCTGTCTTCTCCTCATCCCAGTTAAAGGACTAAGATGTGTAGTGGTCGAGAGGGTTGGTCTTTGTAGATATTTGATGTCTATGAATGGAAGTGTGCAAATTTAATTTAAAATTGGTTAAATTTTCTTAGTAATCGGTTGCTTGATGAGTCCTCTTGTGGTGGTAGTTAATTTTAAATGAATGTTATATACTTTGTGTTTGCAGTGATGAGTCTTACAAACAACCTGTGATGGAATTCTTTGCGTGCCGAAGATATTTTTGTAACAATTTATTTCAATAGTCGGCTGTTGAATTGAAATTAATATATTAGTGAACAACTGTAATGTTTTAACCTATTTATAAATCAGTGGCGATTTGAAATGACTTTATATTGTACTGTGAGACTTATCGTAATAGTCTCGTGTTCTACGATGAAGAGGACAATTTGAGCCCTCTTACTGTAGCATTCATCTGCAAAGCAGCTATTTTTTCTAATAATGCATTGTTACTTGTTACAATAGGCTTCACCCTGTAATACTAATCTGTTCAATTATTGCAATTTGTACGAATCTTGATGAAATATATACAGTATTAAACAAATTTGTTCAATTTGAATAAGTAAATCGATAATTTTTGTGAAGTTTTCATATTCACGGTAATTGTACAGATGCGTTTCACAAAATGCGGCTTATTGTTTTTGGAAGCAATTCGCAATTTTTGTAAAAAATTGTTGCACTGCGTATGAATCTCCCGGAATGTAGTGGTTAGAGGGCCATTTTTAACGTTAAATCACCGGTAATTATCGTAAGTTTTGAACGAAGTCCGACTATAATAACCGTTCAACAACCGGTAATTAACTGGTTAATATCGTCGGTCTTCGTCCAAAATTTACGGTAAAAAACCGGTAATTTACCGTTAATCAGATGATAATATAAGACCTTCGCGACACTAATTCCGACGATATAACGACGATATATCGTCGGCTTATGGGAAGAAGAAGATGATAATTACCGGTAAATGCAGATGTAAATTATCGTCGGGCAGACGATAAATTTCTGACTGGGTATATGTCAAATCCTTCAATGTTTGCTTTGAGAGAGAGGGCCTGTCTCTAAATTATTAATGGATAACGCAACAGTTTTCAGGTCAAGTGCAATCGAGATACTCTGCGATAGGTGGAACATTAATAGGTTGTTTCGTGCTGCGAAGAGACCTAGTGGAAATGGTATTGTGGAACGTAATTATCGTACCATCAAGGCAATTGCAGAAAGGGGTAATACGAGTAATATAACGTATGTCTCCACCAGAAACAATGTTTTGGTACAATGTGACGTCTAGGGTAGGACAGAAGGAGGAGTCCATTCCGCACCCCGCTGTGTTCAGATACAGTTGGAGGAAACCCGCTATTGCGCCTGTTACAGAGAATACTCGTAGTAAGGGCGTAGCTGTGGAAGTTGGCGAGGGGGTGTGGGTGATGCTAGGGGGCTCGATGTACGACGCCCTGGACTAAGGACGTCATGACTGAAATAAATTCCAAAAATACCGAATCCGTAGATGGGATGCCTCGGCATATGTTGGATTTAAGGAGAGTGGTGCTCCCTTCAGATGATCATGATGGGCCTGACAGTGACAGTTCTGATGTGTCGGGGGTGTAGTTCGAGTCATAGGGGGTTACGGTGGTCATGTGGGTGATCAGGTCTCGGTCGATTCTAGGCGCTATCCCAACAGGGTTAGACGAAACCCTGTCTGGTCTAGTGATTATATTTTCGAATAATGTTGTCTACATCTTTTTCACTCCAAATTAATCCAAGTCAAGTTCAAATTGATCCAAATCAAGTTCAAATTTATCCTAATCAAGTTCAAATTAATCCAAGTCATGTTCAATTTAATCCAAGTTAAGTTCAAATTAATCAGAGTCAATTTCAAATTAATCCGAGTCAAGTCAAAATTAATCCAAGTAAAGTTTAAATTAATCTAAGTCAAGTTCAAATTAATCAAAGTCAAGTTCAAATTAATCCAACCCCAAGTTTAGTTACAAATTTACATAATCACTTGTTAATTTGAGTTTTTTGTGTTAAATATGTAAATATTGGATGTGATGATAATGCTTATCTATGGCTTGCGCCATAGATAAGCATTGTTTTTTAAGAGTGGCAATTATTAAGTGATGCACTTAAAAAAACGCATCTCATTAAGCTATAATCAGATTAAATTTGCTAATTCAAGCGTTGTTTTTCCAACGAAATAGAATGTAAGGTTTTCTAAGAAAATTTGCGAAGTACAAATTTTCATTGCATCAGATTGAAACGTTCTTTTCGAAAAAATATTTACTGGTGTTAGTATCATTTGCGTGTTCACTGGGTATAAACTTTTTACCTGATAGTGTTTCATAAACCATTTGATCACTGGTGTAAAAGTGTTGCGATATCACAAGCATCCCAGATAAAGGACAGGAATTTCACTAATCTAAGATAAAGCGTTGTGACCCCATTAGGTATCTCAAATAGAAGCACTGTGTTATAAGTTGCACCCCAGTCCTAAGTACTGGCAAGTATCACTACCCATCGCACAGGGATATAGGTGTGCTTACACAAGCCACTGGGATGTGTCAGATTTCCCTTCCCACGGCAGTCGGTCATGAATGGGAGCTCATTAAAGAAAATAGTAATATTGTGGATGGCCCAGCTCAAAAACTAGGATATCGCTAGAAGCCCATTTCTACGAGGGCACTCGTCAGGGAGATACAGATATTGCATCAATATGAATTAAGGTTCAAAAGGGGAAGGCGTAAGGTGCCAAGTTGAATGTTAGGAAAACTCAGCTTATTTTGCAATGAATTAGTTTTTTTGGTTTGTTGAGGGCCATTTCTTTTCTGTTCACTACAGCACTTCCTTGCGGCATGCAATTCATTCTCCAGTCTTATCTTGTTCCATGTATTTCTTCCGATCTTGCTATTTCTACACAAAAGTCGTCGGGACATTTTCGGCTCAGAGTCCCTGTTCCCGAGATTTTATCACAAATGGTGCTTTTATCTTTACTTTCTTTGTAACACTTTTGTAGTAGATTGGGAAACCTAATTAACTTTAATTTTAATTTAATCTAGGCACTGGGATGATGTAATATGAAGAGTCCTAACACTCCCCATTGCGCTATTATATAAATTAGAGTTTAAGCTATAGCTGAGTTTTAGAGTGGCCGGGGCAGGTGACCTGTGGCTGCCTTTGGAGTAGTTTAGTAGATACATTCTGATTACTATTGCGCTGGCAATATCGCTTTATTGTGATACTTGTAGCACTAAGATCAGACGTGTAATTAATTCCGAAAGTGATGGAACCTGCGGTGCTTGCCATCTCTGAGCGTCTGGCAGTCGAAGTGACCGTCTTGAAGCCGTGATCGGTGTGGAATTACGTGTTCGAAGCTGCTGACGTTCTGCCGTGGCCCTATCGACCTGCTATTTACTTATTGGTATTTGACTTAGGTATTTGATTACTACTTGTCTCTTTACTTACTTATCTCTTTCCTGCTTATATAACTACCTTATTAAATTATGAAGTCATTGCTCATAATAACGGTGTGAACGAGAGTGTGCTTAAACTTGTAACTGATTATTAGTCAGCCTGTTTAGGACAAGCTGATAGAACTTTACCCCTTTGATTTGCTAATCATTACTCGGTGCCAGACTTGTTGACAGCTTACCGGCCGCCATTTGTTTCCGGGTAATTCTGTTGTTCATTAACGCACCCTACCTGATCTTAATTACTTAACTGCTTCGGCTCTGCATGAGCAAATTCCTTCTCTTAACTTTCTTACCTCGCCTTATCGACTCTGCAAGTGATTATCACACTGAAGAATATTTAACTCAGGTTAGCATTAGGGTTGTAGTTTTGGCTGGTATTATGGCTCGTTATGTCACATCTATTGAAGCTGTAATTTTCGCCCCAGTACTTCCTCTCGTTCCTAGTAATAAACTTTCTTTTCTTGTTTGCAGTGTGTGCAGCTGTAGCTGAAACTTGGGGTTCCAGTAGCCAAGGGTGAGGCGGGACGTCGAGATTTGTTCTCCGTCCGCTGCATCTCACTCCTCTGGGCGATTTCTTGAATCTACCAGCTGCGGGAATTCGTTTGGAGGTTCTTGCGGAGCTTTCAAACGAAGGATCTTGAGGCAATCAGTGAGGCTAGCCCGACCTCCCTGACGCTAGGTATCATAGAAACACGCGTGAACAGCACGTTTCATTTTCGTCTCTCTCTCACTCACTCGCTTTTTACAGAGGTGCTGATACCTATATCGTGCGGGGTCGCCATTCGTTAAATCTACTTGGTGTTTCCTAAAAAAATAGGTATCCGAAAATTTCCTTACCCAACGTTCGTTCGTTTATTAATTTTACTCAAATTGTATTCATAGAGTATCTTAGTGCATGCCCTGCAGTGACCCAATGACTGTGAACAGAAATGGCGGACTGGGTTGGTTCAAGGAGAAATCACGATTATGTTCTGTACTTGTCCGCCACAATGTTGATTTGCTACTATGTGGTTGCATGATCAGAAAAATCCTCCGATAGGATTCATAGTAGAAGTTATTCCTTCCCAAGGAAAACTAAGCGTTTCTCTGCAAAGAATGTTCTTCGACGATGAAAAACCCGTCATTTATGACAAACCAAAATTAGTACAAATACCTAGGAACGTGCTCATACCGTCTATTCAAGTGTATGACATGTAGTAGGCTTATATGTGAGAATTTTAAGGGTGTGCACATTTTAACAAATTAATCATCATACATTATTTCTGTTACCGCGCGCGCATTCCAAGTTTAAAATCAACCCTGGATTGAAACGCGGAAATTTAGTGACTCTAATTTTTTATTTTGAGCTATTCTCAAGTATTTTGTAAATTACATCCCAGAAATATATTGAAGAGCTCCATTTTACTTAATACAGTCGCTAGTGTGAAATCAAATTTTTGATGTCACTGTGGTTAAAACAAGCTGGTTAAGCCAATGTGGTGTTGCCTCAAAATCCAAAATAAAGCGGTGCAAATTTTTAAATATGTAGAAACCACTGAGTTCCATTTTTTTATTGCATAATGTATCAAGTAATTGATTCGGTGAAAGGAAGCCACTGAGGTTTGCAACGTTGTTTACAATTCTTTTAAGTATGATGTAGTTCAACTTTTCTTTCGTGTTATGAAAACGAAAAACGAACAAAATTTCAACGAAAGGAGCAAAGTCGTATAAAATGTTTTACTTCATTTTTTAAACAAATTATCAATTTATAGGTCGACCAGGCATGCTGAAAAAGTAGCTCTCTGGGTTTTACACCTCATAAAAAAAATTTCAGCATCTCCGAATTCACTTGTTTAGTAAAAGGTTATATGGCAGCATCATGTTTGTCAAGTGACCTTCAAATCTCTTTTAGGTCAACCTTTTCAGGCTCAATTTTAAAGCCAAAATACTGGAGCATGGTGTATCACACATTCTTACGTTAAAGTTGGGATTAGTCAAGGTTTTCCGTGTTGTTTCTCTATGGGAAATATAGGTCTTTACTACGGAAAACTTCCATTGAAAGTATGTTAGACCAATAAAAATTGGCTGCTATTGTCATCTATATAGTTAAGAGTACCATCGGGGATTTTGACCTTTTTTCGTCCTATTCGCTTGAAAATTGGTCAGTGTATGTATATTTTGAAAGTAAGCCTTTTTTCTGATGTAATTTTTTTGACTAAGGTTTTTTTTAAATGAGTTTTTTGATTCATTTTTATGTACATGTATATTTCAAGACGTATCTCCTCATTGAATTTGATGCTAGAACAAAACCAAAGACAGTTTTAGAATCCTTGGAACATTTCTAACAAAGTTATTCAATTCAATGTTAACATTTTGAAAAAAAAAATTGTGATTTGCGAAATTTTTTAATAACATTTCAAACAATTGTTATTACAAAGTTTCGCATTTCACAGCAAAAAAATTTCCAAATGTTTTAATTTAATTGAATAACTTTGTTTGAAATGTTCCAAGAATTCTAAAACTGTCTTTGGTTTTGTTCTAGCATCAAAACTCAATGAGGAGATACAATTTGAATGGGATAAATGCATTATTATTCAGGAGAGAACAAAAACAAAATATACTATTGAATTGCAATATCACACACAATTTATGTACATGAATGAAGTTTCTTTGATTTATTTTTATGTGCAAATAATGTGCAATATTTTCCTTGTAAATTTCAATGTAACATAAGAAAAATCGTGCATAAAAACATATAGAAATATATTTTATTTGAGTACTCACCATGTAGCTCATTTATATAGGTCCGGGATTTTCAACTTTTGTCATCCGATTCGCTTGAAAATTGGTGAGTATATGTATTTTTTGAAAGTAAACCTTTTTTACTTATGCCATTTTTTCGATTTAGGCCATATTTCTTCATTTTATTTTTTTAATAAAAATGAATTTTTTCACACATTTTTATGTATATTTCAAGACGTATGAACTCATTGAATTATGATGCTAGAACAAAACCAAAGACAGTTTTAGAATCCTTGGAACATTTCTAACAAAGTATTTTATAGTTGCATTCAAATTTGGGAAAACCAAAAAAATTATATGGATCCAAACCCAAAAATAATTGTTTGAAATGTTTTATAAAGTTTCGCATGGCACAAATAAAATTCAAAACGTTCAAATTGAAATAAATAACTTTGTTGGAAATGTTCCAAGGATTCTAAAACTGTCTTTGGTTTTGTTCTAGCATCAAAATTCAATGAGTAGTTACGATTTGAATGGATCCTTTTCCGACGAAAAAACAACATACTCAATTTTTCATGATTTTGGCCCCCTATTGGAACCCCCTGGGGGGGTTTCTGGTGTCCGGAGTGCCATAATATATCATGGCACAATAACCCATACCCTAAGGATTTTTTTTCCACAAAAAAGACACATACTCAATTTTTTTGATTTTCGCCCCCTTTTGGACCCCCCCTGAGGGGGGTTCTGGTGCCCGTAGCGCCATAATATTTCATGGCACAATAACCCATACTATAAGGATCCTTTTTCGACAAAAAAAAATTTGAGTCAGGGGTGCCGCGGGGTCCCAATTTGACCTCAGATGGTACCCTCAAGTCGTGTTTCCCTTCTTTGCGTTAGGTAGTGTAAGAAAGCAATGGAAACTTAATCTCAGTCATTATTCAATTTGATTTCAAAGTCTTTAACTGGGAATTTTAAATTTACTCCTAATTTTAAAACAATTTACACTAACATGGATTTTGACCATCCTTGAAATCGGCACGCAGGATCATCATCATTGAATATTTTAACTCTGTGTCAAAGATTTACGCCAGTGAGTAGCAATTTTATCAGGTTTCTAAAATGTTCGGAAAGATCTTATCAAAATAGCTTAATTTTTACTCACGATTCTGATTCAAATGAACACATGCCTAAATTTTTTTTTATCCTTTTGCTAGCCTATTTCTTCAATTCATTCCAAAAATTCAACAAAGATTGTTTGCGAAGAGCGTAGGATATAAACTCGATGGCTTTTTGTTTTTTTTTCACCCTCTCAACAAAATCTTACTGTTTAATTATATAAATTAAAAAGTTTAGAATTAAATATTCAAATGAAGGAGGCTTCACCTCTTTTTCACTTCGAGATAAATAGATCGTCTTTGCTCTAGGGAAATTGAGCTACGACTTCGCATAAAATGTATCACTCTCACTGAACAAACACACAAGATTTTTTCAGCCCTGGAAATGGAGCGCCACTGTTCGCAGTCTCCTGTACTACGGGGAATAAGATAATCACCTCTTTTTCCAACTCAGATAAAGCCTTTTAACAACACGCGGGGAGTCTGAACCTTGGTGTATCGTTATTTACGGTAAACATTTATAGCTTTGTAAGAAATTCTGTACTTGCTTTCGTCGTCATTAACACTATAGTAACAGATTTGGGTTGTAAAATTTTCATCATGTGCTCCACAAATCTTATTATGAAAAAAGATTTCCGGGTTAAAAAGAGTTCGGTACGAGTGGTTATCATTAGTTGATTCTTAGATGAGGTGCTTCTCAAAAGAGAAAGTTTAATAGATAGTTTTTAGTTTCACTTCTTTCCTCAGGAGCAAAAATTCCGTGAACGGTTTCGTGAACCGCTAATATTTGGCCCGGCGTGTATGAAACTAGTCACCCCAGTAAACATAAGAAGCTTGAACAGGATTAAGGGGGGTGCCGAAAAAAGGGTGCTCAATGGTTCGTATTCCTAAGTTGATGACCGTTTGGTATATTTGCACCCAGGAGAGTAAAGCTTACGCGAAACAATGGAACAATGAGCAGCAGACTGTCTACGAACTGTGTTTATCCCCTCAGGGGGATACAACTATTGTATCTATGGGAACTAGCGCTCCCAGGGGGACAATGTGAGGGCCCTAGCTAATGGTTAGGTAGGCTTCCCTGTTGTTAAAATAACACAGGTTTTTGTTTACCAAACGCAACGAAACGCAACGAAAAGCAACGCAACGAAACACAACGCAACGAAACGCAACGCAACGAAACACAACGCAACGAAACACAACGCAACGAAACACAACGCAACGAAAAACAACGCAACGAAACGCAACGCAACGAAACGCAACGCAACGAAACAAAACGCAACGAAACAAAATGCAACGAAACAAAATGCAACGAAACAAAATGCAACGAAACAAAATGCAACGAAACAAAACGCAACGAAACACAGTGAAACACAACGAAGCGCAACGAAACGCTGCTTACGACCTAATTTAAATGTCTCAGTAATTTTGTTTTGTAATTGACTTACCTTTATTGATCAACTGTTAAATTGATATTTTTATAACTATGAAAAACATCCTTTGGTAGAAATACCAAAGCGACAGCTAAATAGTCTATGACCGAAGCTGTCGTTAAATGAGTTTATTATTATTATTATTATCATATGGAAACATGTTTATTGCGTGAGGTCTTGGAAAATATTCTAACGGTTAATTAACATTATTTTTCTAAAATTAAAAATTTCATTGTTTTGTGTTTCATCGATTAATGTAAAAGGGACTTCTGGGATTCTGTCGATTCATTTTTTTGTGCAATTATCATTAAATCCTGACTTACAACTGCACGATTAAGCGGTTCAATGTAATAATTTGAACATTTTTAAATTGAGATACAAATAATCCTGATCAGAATGTCTCTTCCAAAACAATGCTAATTAGTTTGAATTATTAATTTCTTAGTCGAGTTATCGAGTTACTTCGATCCAATGATAAACATTGAGATATGGAAATAACAATGAAAAATTCCATTTTTAATGCTTGTGGTAAATTTCAAATTGACATGTTATTTCTATCCTCTCGAAAATAGTGTCTGAGCTTATGAAGCTTCTCAACAAATTGCCTCGCTCTCATTGACTGCTTGATACAGCCAATGAGAATATTTTCTCATCTCACATTCAATACAAAGTTTGTTTAGTAAATACAGGAAACTATTTCAACGTACTGGGAACGTTTCCATTTACTGTCACTCAAGTCATGTGTGTTTCGTAAATCAGCCCCAGGCGTATTGCATTGGTTTTCGCACCACGTTCAACGATGTGCAAAGTTTGCATCTGAAAATAGAACTCTTCTGATAATTACCCATTTGCAATAGCCGGCTTAATATGCGAGGTCCTGGCGAATGTTTTTTGCGTCAACTAGGTCCAGAACGTGATCATTAAAATCTGGTTCAATTTTGGGTGCCATAGTTTTGTGCTTCTTTCAAGGTTTTGGCTCTCAAGTTACAGTGTGGTTTATTCTAAAACATGCGTGCTTATTCTGATTCTACAATTTAAATCGTTTTATCACGTCAGGTTCCTGAGTAAGAAGCAAACTCTTTAGGTACGCATCTGTGCAGTGTTAACTTCGGCTACGGCAGTGAGAGAATATGTATCGTGCCTATGATTCTTACGTCATCAAGTTTAATGTTTGCAGTAGTGGTGTTTATATGGGTATTAAACTTTGTTATATACAGTAATTTACTATTCGGATAGATTTATCTTTCAAATAATTTGTAACTGAAAGTATACAACAAGACATAAGCAAACTAAATTCAAAAGTCTCGGCTGGGATGTGCGCATAGCCCCCATAATTTATATATACGGAAGCATTACTCCAAACAAACTGCAGAACAATGTAACCATATGGGTAAAACTGCTTACAATTAATATTTTGGTTACAACGTTGGTGACCAAGATAAGCTTTGGGCTTCCCACCAATACTGTCCTGTGTAAAATACGGGATTCTCACAGTTGTTTAAACGACAAACGGGAGGGCTTATATTTTACTTTACCAATGATGAGGAGGGAGACAACAAATCCTTTTTTTGATTCCTATTCATATGAATAAAATATGGGATTCTCATATTCGAACATGAAAATTGTACTTTCAGATTATGAGTCAGTTATACATCTAGCCAGTGAACCATAATAAAGAGATACCAATCCCAAGTCCTCGATCAGCTAATACGGTTACAGGGGACGATTCAAGTCTTGAAAAGGAAGGTAAAAATAATAATAATGAAATGTACGTGATGAGTCTGAGGAAAAGAGGATCCAGCTGATAAACATTACCAATTTAATCATTCGGTGAATGATAAATCTGGATCAATAAAGAAAGCAGAACTGTTGGGCTCCAGACTACAGCAATGGAATCTGGGAAAAAATGGCCCCAAAATATTGAATTTTCTAAAGCGCAATGAAGCCTTAGCTATACTGTGAAAAATGCCCGTGACTTTTACAGTTAAACACCGCATAAATCACAGTGTTTTACTGTCAGACGTATTGTAGAGTAAAACACTGGGTATGAATCCATAAACGGTAGAACACCGTTATTGGTAATAACACGTGGATTTCGTATCAGTAGAGTTCATGAAAGAAATTCAGGTAAATTTGAGTTAAATTACTTGAACAAATTTTGCATAGTAAAATTTAACTATAAACTCTATGAGGTATGTTTTGCTCGTGCAATAAAAATTTTTTGAGAAATAACTGATTAACAAATATTTAAGGACTTCCCTTACCATAATGGAAACACGAATGATCATTCTAATTATTCATTGATCACATTAATTGTGCTTTTCCTTTGAGATTGAAATATCCGTTCCTAAATATTGGTTCCACGGCCTTTTTCCCATCAGTGCACTGTTCCTCCTTAATTTATGCGGCTTCAACAAAAATCGTTAAGCAAAAATTAAAAGAGATTTTCAACAAATATTTTGTTACAAGGAATGTATTGGTAAATTAATCAATGAGAAGCTCATACCGAGTGAAGAGTATTGGAACTTATTTCCCAAGGCATGTGCGTTTGCACGGCAGCCTGTTGAACAGCAGATGGAATTGTGCGCAAAAGAAATCCACATTGAAGTCATACTGCATTTCAGTAATTTTGTTTAGTTCTCATCGTCAGCATATAATAATTTGGAAATTCTTCTCTCACATTAATAGTCAGATTATAGACTTTATAAGTTAGGTTTTAATTCAGCAGACGCTTACCGTTATCATCGTAAAACACTGGCAGTGTTCTTGTTAATCTACTCACACATATAGCATAACTGCAGGTATTGACTCTTGTGAGAATATTGATGATAGTGGTAGCTTATTTTTACTGTCTTTTTTACACCATGTTGTTTTTCTTAGTCCAAATGTTGTCGATCGTCAATTCAAATCAGAAAATAGAAGTAACCTTAGTAGCTATGACATGTATTCTAAACCTACAGTACCAAACTTTTACAGTACGAAACTTAGCAAACTCTTTTATAACAGATTGTACTGTATATCTTAAAATGCTCAAACGCTTAGATATGTCGCCATAACTATTTCCAGCTTTGTGGCAGTCAGTAACCTGTCTGAGGTCCACACCGAGTTCCTTAGTTTTTCCCATCGTGGCTCTAGTGTACGAATGACAAAGCTCTTCTCCTCTGGCTCCCCGTTAGCTATGGCGCAATTTTCTAGAATGATCTCATATCTAGGATGTTCAAGAACATTTTTTAACACAATTTTGTCAATAAAAAAAGTACAACGGTAAATACTTCTCAATGAAATGTAATGTTCTCAGTTGTATGAATAATTTTGATTTTTCGTGTTTCTGAAGTTCAGCTTGTTAAATATTTCAAGAATAATTTTTTGTTCTAGAAACTTCGTATTATTGTCACTAATATGTGCTTCACACCCTGTGAAAATCATAAGCCTGTGGCAACAATAGTTTTTGAGTAATTCTAGAAAGTTTTGACAGACGAGGGGTGTAGGAATAATTATGTCGTTAACTGTATGTAGGCCCTACCCAATAAAGAGCCTAAATTGCGAGTTTATTAGAGCATTCTCAAATGATATAAAATACCCTACTAAATGCGGAATAAAAATGTGTTGGAAAATGTGTCAAAATCATTGGCAGGTTTTGTTTGTCATAACGTCTTGTGCAATGTTGCATTTATATGTTCATAGGACAAACGTCCCAAGCAATTGTTGAGTTAATAGTTGCTCCAAATATGATTGAAAATAATGTTGCCTACTTAAATACTTTAATTGAAGACTATCTTGAATTTCAAAACATGTAATTTCGTTTGAATTATATGAGACCCAATCACCATTACCTGAGGCATTATCCATAGCTTGTCATAGATTTTGAGCCAATTATTCATCTCTGGTCTATGACTTTTGAGTGTTGCCACTCATCCTTCAAAATATATGTGCAATCTAGCCATAAATTTAAGAACTTAACTTTCACAGAAGTGAATGCTATCAACTATTTCAAGCTTTTATGGGAGCTGGGCAGTATTTTCCTGACCCTATTGACATTGCTATGTGAACCATTTTTGAGAATGAAACTTCAGTTGAGTTGCACCTTTTAAGCCACACTTTCTGCCTTAAAGTTATCTTTTGAAAAAATGTGGATTTATCATGAGATAGCCATCAGAGGATCTCAGTACAAGAAAGGATATTTTTTAGTGTTGGGCCATACAGACAGTGATATGAAAGATATCTTGATATTTAAGTAGATTCTTTTTATACTTATGTCTGGAGAAAAATTCTGACGGTCCTGTGGTTTTCTTTGTTCTCTGTTAATGTCTTATTGCAGCCTAAATGTCCGTCATATTTTCATTTCTCTGATCAGGTTCAGAAATCTTCTTATTGTGTGACTTATAAAGAGCTCAAAGATTATTACCCTCTGCAAGGTCACGAGAAGAACTTTGAAACGTTATTGATTCATTTATAGCATAAAAGTCTTTTAAACCGAAAATGGCAATTGCAATAAAAGAAAATATTGTTCAAGTGTTGCCAAACCTGGCAAGTATTCTATGGATGGCATACTTCAGGTGCTCACCAAAGTTGGTTTAGAAACTAGGGATGACCTGAGTCATGCTGAAAAGAGTGACCTTCAGCTAATCATGAGGCCGATTCAAATTCGCAAGCTAAGAAATTTCTGGAGGTGTGCTTCGGGTGAGTAAATTTAGTTGTGTGTCTGATGAGTGGTTGGGGTTGGGTCACAACTTTGTATCGATAATAATTTATAGGTTTAACTCAGTCACGAAAAATTCTTCCTAAAAGCCCAATGCTAAGGATGCAAAAAATGGCTTATGGAATGTTAATGTTTCTCTAGCTGTTTTTTATTTTTAACAATTAAAAACATCATATTGAAAGTAAGACTATTTTTCTTCATACATTTTTTCAACTGTACACTACTTCTTGTGGAACCAATGTAAAATGAGCAAAGCATTGATGAATTAGAAAAAATGATATTTAGAAACTCCTTAGCAATGGTATCCATGATTTTTTAGAGGTAAGTTTAACTATTTTTTTGGTAGGTTGTTGGGATAGGGAAAAGTCAGTCACTCGACAAATGCTTACTCTTTGAATTGTGAAATTGATTTACCGCTTGATTCTCTGGAGAAGCATCTTCCACGAAAATGGACGAAAATACTCCCAGAAAAAAACTTTGTGCCCAGGTTGCGGGCTCCTGATGGAGACGTGACTAAGTAATTCAGACTTGGTGAAAAAACGGTTGTAAATGATGTTTCCAATTATTTTAAAATATTAGGATTAAACATTCTCTGTGTTCATTATTGATGTCTTTAGTTAATTTGAACGTACTTAGTTGCGCCGAAAGTTTTCTGTGCACCCTTTAGATTGATAGCGAATAGTCCGCCTCTTGAAGCACGGGAAAAAATTTTTTAGGTTGAGAAACCATTCACGCTGGAGGCAAAAGTTCATTCTCAGAATGACAGACATCCTAGATAGTTTGAAATCAGCTCGTACTGGACCTTTTTATATAGTGAATGGTGAGGCGCCGCCGCTCTGAACAAGTGTTCCTATTGGGCGATGCGTGGTGGAGCTTTGAGGCTGTTAAGCTAAATTTATGTGTGTGCTTTGAGGTGTCGGCTGGTAGTTCGAAGCGTGCAGCTTGTCGAGACCACCACAAACCTCATGCCTGTGTGAAAAATATGAAATAGTTGTTCCCGGTGAAAACAAATTAATTATTTAAAGTGTAAACCAAGTAGTTCAGCCTAACATTTTACAAGGCCCTGGTCCTTTACGAGGTCAGAAAGATCGGTATGGTCATTCAATGAATATCTTGACGGCCGTGACGGCGATATGGGGTTTTGTATGAGCTTTGGGTATAATTTGCGACCAAAAATTGTATTCCAATGTGTTCAGGTTTGGCGAGTCGGAAGGGAAAAAGTATTTTTCCAAGAATCGCACACAACACTTTTTTGGCAAATCAACTGTTTTTCTCGGCTCGTTGGCGGGAGCAAATCCACCCATCATGGTAGTCGTGGGTTGAACTTCCATGCTCGAATAAGCGATGCAATAATCGATACGTCTGTAATAAACCCTGCCAACTCTAAAAATCTTCTCGCCAGAAACGAGCATGGTCGTCGATCTGTTGGTTTTTAAATGACTCAAATCTATGTTGCATCGCTCCAAACTAATTCTGTCATCTTGAAAATTAGGAAATGCTTCCTGCCTTCCATATAGGTTTAAGTCTTGGATCGCTCTTTGAATTGCACTGGAGCACGTGCACATGTTCCTAGCCTATGTATATAATGGCACGGTAGACTTGGCATCGACGTTTCATCTGAGGCCGGCTAGAAATCGAGTTTTGCGATTTTCATCTTTTCTTGGCTCGTTAGTGGTACTCTAACCTAGACCAGAATCATCAAAAAACAAACATCATAAGCTGTCTGCCTTGGATACTGAAGGGTTTCTATGAAGGCTGCGCTTCGGACAGCGTAACGCACTCCACATGCAGATGGTTGAAAGTTTCGACTGCTCCATTCCACATTGTTTATGCTAGGAACCTGTAGTGTCGTACTATCGACACAACTGGATGTATTTTCAGAGGTAGCTTCAAACTACCAATGTAGGAGCTACAGTATCAGAAGCCGTAAACTTCTACAGAGCAAGGGAAAGTAAAAGCACAGCAAGGCTCTTAATAATGTACTGATTCCGTCGGTGACAGACTTTCCTTAAAACTAGCAATGCCCGGAAGTCAAACAAGAACTTTCCGGAGCTCATAAAGTTCATAAAGGCAAGACACCATAAAGGACTTCCGTCGGTCAGAGTTCCGACCGTTTATGGCTCTTCCGGCTCCAAGACCCATCGAGACAAAGACAACGGGCTGTGCTCACTTCACATGGCACATCCCGAGATTTAACAATTTCCCTCCCTTTAGATGAACATATGAAAAACGGAAGGCAGAACTCAACAACCCATTCGCATTACAGGTTTAGTTATTCAACCTGATCTACGCGGTTCATTTTGTGCAGGTGAACTGCTAACAGGCTGCACAGTAGAAGGCTCAGCCGCCTTGCTACTGAAATATCCCAAATTACTGGACGAATGAAGCAGCTGATTTGAATGTCTCTTCCAGATTACATTTAATGCTAAGATTTGAACATGAAAGATACTAACAGCAACTTTACCCACAATAATTCCCTTCAGCCACTTGGGACCATCTCTTAAATTCAGAGCAAGAACATGATCACCGACATCAAATTGAGTTACATACATTGGCTTAGACCTGGACACAGAGTATTTAG
>JACJUY010002957.1:6967-25342 GCA_014220935.1 Platorchestia sp. MABIK | reverse complement strand
ATGATTATTGAAGATTGACCAAGCAAATTTACAGAGCCACCACTGTATCCGAGCACTTTGCTACACGTAGGACTTATAACAGCACCAACTGCAAGTGCATCTCTTTTACGTATAGTTGAGACTGCACTACCACTATCAAGCAGAAATTCAACAGGTTTACAATTCAAATTGCATGTTAACATAGTAGGCTCTTTTGTAACAGGAATTACAGTGGTGTTTACTCTAAAAAATGAGAGTCATTCAAGTGATTACCAGAAAAATTATGTACAGCGTTACCGTCCCCATTGTCGTTCCTAGGGTTCTGCAGAATGACTTCGTTCTTCCGCTGAGGAGGCTCACGTGAACTCTTCATTGACCCATCTTCTCTTCCGACGTTGAAATGACAATCACTCCTTTCCGGCTGCACTATGTAGGTGCGAGCTGCGTCAATTTCTCTTCGTATAGGTCCCCTTCGTGTAGGTTCCCTTCGTGTAGGCTCCGTCGTAGATTTGCAAACCTTAGAAATGTGGCCTGTCTTCCCACATGCATTACACTTCAGCTTCAACGCATAGCAATTCTTTGCAAGATGCTTTTGCTTAGCTCCGCAACGGATGCATGTGTAGTTCGGCAGTAATTTTTCTGATGTGAAAAACGATGAAGTTGAATCCTCACGAATAATATCTTGCGCATCGGAACTTAACTGTTCGATGAGTTTTGCATGTTCAACACATTCGTTGAATGTTTTTCCGTCACACTTCTGTAGAACTGCACTGAGAGTTTGCGATGAACGAAGACCTGCCACGAAAGCATCTCTCAACAGACGATCACGACAGCAATTTTCGTAGTTGCACGCAGATGCTAAGTTATTTAACGTTTTAGCAAAACTTTCTATGGATTCATTAACACCTTGCTTTCTGTTTAGAAATGTAACTGATGCGCCCACAATGGATTTCTTGATTTTCAATTGCTGTATTAACATTTCTTCAAGTTCATCATACGTAGCATCAGAAAGTAAGGTAGGTTTAATTCTTCGTTGTAGATCAGTAATGATGTTTACGGGCAAGGCTTTAACTAAAATACTAGCTTTCTTACTGCCATTGCTTCCCGCCTTCTGAAGAGCGTCTGCACACTGTACTTGTAGTCTCTACAGAAACCCGCACACTGTTTCCACTTCAACGTCGAATGGAGGACAGCTATCAGTGGAAAACGTCATCTTGGTTTCAAAGCACTTTGTAAAGTTCAAATTCACTTTGGAGATTCGAAGTCCTCGTCGCCAAATATGTAGTGTCGTACTATCGACACAACTTGAAGTATTTTCAGCGGTAGCTTCAAACTACCAATGTAAGAGCTACAGTATCAGAAGCCGTAAACTTCTACGGAGCAAGGGAAAGTAAAAGCACAGCAAGGCCCCTAATAATGTACTGATTCCGTCGGTGACAGACTTTCCTAAAAACTAGCTATGCCCGGAAGTCAAACAAGGACTTTCCGGAGCTCATAAAGTTCGTAAAGGCAAGACACCATAAAGGACTTCCGTCGGTCAGAGTTCCGACCGTTTATGGCTCTTCCGGCTCCAAGACCCAGCGAGACAAAGACAACGGGCTGTGCTCACTTCACACGGCACATCCCGAGATATAACAGAACCCTAAATGGTTAGACAGCTGGTCTCATGGTATAATGAGCGTCCTGATGCTCTTCAGTGTTACCAACTTCAGATGTGGCAAAGCTACCAACCTGCTTTAATTTATACGAATTAATCTGAAAGACGTCTTTTTCGATAATAGCGTCTACACATGTATTTTTCACTGTGTCTTTCCTAATATGCTCACACGTGTTTGAGCAATGTTGAGATATCGACACTTACATTTAAAGGCTTTCCGAATGTCTCTTTACAAAGTTGCAACTTTCACTCGTGTGTGATTTCAAGCAAATTTTAAGTAAGTACAATCAAATCAAGGTTTGAATAAAATGTCTTTTCCTTTTTCAATTCTCTTATCGACGATGTGTTCAACTGTGTAATCAAAATTAACTTAGGGTGGCTGACTTACAAATAAGGGCGTACGTCTGCAATTTTTCCTCAATAAATAGAATAAAATAACTAATAAAAATTTGGCAATCTTACGTATTTGGTAGTTAGTATTATTAGCCAGCAGGTAGTAATTATATTAACTTAATTATGTAATAATTAAAAAGGATGGCTTTCTTAACAAAAATTGTTGTTTACTTTGTATGACGACGAGCTATTGTGACACATAACGAGCTCTGACGAACAGTGTGTTCTTGCTACTGACTCTCCAGTTAGTTCGTTCAGTGTGACTGAAGTTCAGTCGGTCAATATCTATTATTTTATATTTCCGCAATAGAATAAAATACCAATGACATTCTTTCAACTTATCGTGACGACAATTACAACAGCAATATATAATTGTATTACTTTTTATCCAAATAAACGGGTAGTTTCGATAAATAATGGTCTGTAGAATGGCGGTATCTGGTGTGCATCACAGGTGCAGAGGTGGTGGTGGTGTATGTGATGGTAGCGGTGGTAGAATGGGGGCTGCACCCAGCTTTTGCTCCGAGCGCCGCTATGAAATCTAGGGAATAATCATACAACTGAATAAATTTTACAAATTTTGTTGTGCACGATGTGCATCTGAGTATGTCGGTTTGACGTCGCGTACTCTATGCTGTAGGGTGGCCGAGCATCTAGGTAGGAGTTACCGCACAGGAAATATTTTATCTACACCTTCGCATACAGCTATTAGGAATCATTCAGAGCATTGCTATAGCCTGTTTGACATCAGTAATTTTAAAATTCTAACTAGATCTAAATTTACCTCCGATTTAAGGATTTTCGAGTCTCCATTCATTTTAAAAAATAATCCGATTTTAAACAACCAACTTAGTTCTTTTCCGTTGTCAATAGTTTTCAGTTAGTTTTTAAGGTTAGTTATTTCAATTGATCATCTTTCTAACTCATTTCATGTTTTTTCAGGTACATTTATTTTGCTGAAAATGAGTGAATGCTCGAAACGCTCAATTTTTATTGTTTTACTTCCAATTTTTAATTCTAGTAGATGTTGTATACGGTATTTTTAGTTCTCTCCTTTTTACTTAAGATCAGGAAGCCTCCCTATAACTTTTTTAAACAGCAAAATAGCACCAGCTCACTTATGCTCCTGAAAATAACGATCAAAAAATCATTTTAACAATTACTACTGAATCATATTTACAAAAACGTAATCAACGATGAACTCGATGCTGTGACTGTTAGAACAGTAATTTACTTCCGTAAAGTATATCAGGTAACCAAAAGGTCATAAGTTAAATGAGAAATTATCAGATAAAAGCAAAACGAACAATGATCATTTTTACTTTCCAATACAACTAGACATTGGAAGTTTGATGCCTTCGACGAAAATACAGCTTTAAATTTAAATTTTTTAGCAAGCGGTAATACAGGACAAAGTTTTTCAGATATGATGAGTACCTTTCTCACTGAATCTTTTATGTCTATGCTTAAAATTGAGTGTTTCTTGGATTTTAGTTGGATAATGGGGTGTTTCAAGTGAGGGTATTTAAATTTACAATGAACTAAGGAATGGAGGAAACACTCTTAATATCTTTCTATTATTTTCACACCCCTTCATGAGTAGCTCTGACCGTTATGAAAAAAGTTAGTACGCCTGAGAAAAATTTCAGTTTAACGATATGAGTGCCTTTTTATTTCAGGCATGTAATTTCATTTTTCATGGATGCGGCTATAAGTTGCAAAGCAGGGTTGCGAAGTCGGAGGAATAAATTTGCGACTCCGACTCCACTGTAGGGGCATCAATATTTTACCGGCGTCCGGTATTCTCATAACTTGACGTACACATGAGAGCAGAAAATAACCGGTTTTCGAACCGTTCATTTCATTTGCTGTAAGCGGGGATGGAGCCCTTTCCTAGTTCCCTCCATGCTGTAATAGATAGTTTGTGCAATCTCAGCCTTTAGCTAGTTGAATATTTAATTGTTTTTCTTTGCAGTGCCCCACCCTAGAACCCTGGAGAATTAGATCATTATAAATTTGATAGGGTCACTATTTCTAGTGAGTGTAATCCTGTGTTCCCTGTAATCCTGCATTTCTGATAGCCCTGTGTCTCTGATAGCCCTGTGTCTCTGACAGCCCTGTGTTTCTGATAGCCCTGTGTCGCTGATAGCCCTGTGTTTCTGATTGTCCTCTGATAGTTTTAGTAGCGAATCGTGCCCGCTTTTGAATTTCCTCTCTCTCTCATCTCCCCTACATTGTCAATAGAGTCTCGCTAGGATTGCTTCATTGATGGTGTACACGGAGGCTGGATGTCCTCCTTGACCCGGTGGAGCTACGCTTGAGCCTGCTTTGCGCTTATTGCAGTTAGATCTTTTACTGCTGCGTCACTACCTCTTATGCTGAACCTCGTGTCACCTCGCCCGCCTATGCATTTGCCTCCCTCTACATTCATCCTGCCCGACTCTCCAAGAGTCTCTTCCGAACCCGCTTCTTTATTTTTAGATAAGTGTATCTTTTTCTTCTTCCGTTATCAATCAATTAAGTAATTAGTTGAAATTCATTACCCGGGGATCTCGTTCATGTGGATGTTAAGGTTGTGCATCCCCATAATTAGAATCCCTATGGATCTTTTTCAATCTTGGCCCCGACATCCACCTTTTCAGAATTTGATGACTCAGACTCTTATTCACATTTTTGAAGATGAATATTTTTTTCTAATGGTTACAGGTATTGCAACCTACATTTGTATTTTTTATGTTATATTTTTTGCATACAAATTACATTTAAACTATCAACCGAATGTTAAAAATTGAGGTTTAATACATACTCGTATACATATACTGCAGACACGTGCCTCCTGAGTAGGCAAGGTAGGCAGTGCCTACCCTGAGAAGTATAGATCAGCCTTGACAATTTCTTTCTATGACAAAGAATCAAAGTATGCACCAAATCCAACGAAATTATAATATGTGATCTAATTACTATGCTCAATATACCAAAAATGTTGATATATGAGTAGCTTAGGTAGGCACGATTTACACTGCCTTTTATTCTCTGTCTCCACACCATGTAACAATGTTGAACAGGTGCCATATAATTGCTCAACACCGTGTTATATTCCACCTATAACAGGCAACAGTTGTTCTGCTTTTATCTCAGGGGGCGTGACGTTCTGGTACGTTTCGTAAACGAATAAAAACCCTTTTAGCTTCTTTATATGTAATATGGTACCATTTTTTCATTCCATTCTAACTCTTTATCATGTATTTGATAATTTATTATTTTAATAAACCCCAATGTTCAATTTATTTTATATCTTTTGTGCAATTTGGGATATTTTCAGCAAGAATCAACTTGTACCATCGCATAAATGTCACTGCAGCTGAGGCAGTGCATTGCTCTAAGTTACATACAACATGTGTGTGACTGTCAGGTGTTTGCTAGTGTTATGTTATGTCTTTCACTGCAGTTGGTTTCATTATATTTTCAATTTTTCATAAATCTCGACATCGATATTGATTCTCTTAAAACGGTTTCAAATCTTCCTTATGAAGAAACAATTGATTATACAATACCGAAAAACCAATGCTATTTCAGTGTTTAAAATTATAAGAACACAATTATAAAAATTTTCCCATGCTTACTAGAAACCTAAGAAGTGATCAGAAAATAAAAATACGACATGATAATGAAACAGGAAATGACAATATAACTGTGAATGAACGAAAAAATATTCAAGGCAAATCATGAGAAATATGCAGTAATTTCCACTATTATTACATGTTAACTTTACCTAAAGACATGGAAGTAAACACATAAAAATCAATAAGCAGTACATAACTACAACGTATTGCTGAAAAAAATCAAACAATATTCCAGTTAGTAACATTAGAATAAGCTAATTAAATTTCCATTTTCAATAGTATTAACATATCCTGAAGACTATGTATGTCTCTATGTATCAGAACATAGCTTTAGGTTATGACAAACATAAGTCATTATTTAATGTATCATAACCTAAGAACTAGAAATATTCATGATTACAACATACCTTTAGGTTTCTGCAAAGACTAGTCATTATTAATCAATACATCATATCATAACCTAAAGAGAAAAAATATCGTTACAGGGAACCAGTAGGTAATAGAGTTCAGCCACGTTGAGCATTACAGAGTTGTTACTCTGTGTGTGAGTAAAATGCATTTCATCAGCTGAGCTGACCTGCAAGTAACTTGCAACGCATTTATATATATTACTAGTTTCTACTTCCTTTATATTTTTTGATGGGAAAATAAACAAGATAAAAATAAAAAGAATGGATTTGCGACGCATTCAATGGTTGGTTCCTGCTTTTAACTGTAAAATTTGCCAAATTATTCATGCATGAAAATTATATTTCTTTCTCGTATGTGTCATATATACAAGGTGTCTCAAATAAATAAATTCACAATATAACTGTCGCTAACATGCTTCCATTTAAAATTTCTGATGTATTTAATTCATCACAGCATGACAAAAAATCACTTTAGCTTGGAAGAGAGGAAATAAGTCTTGAAATGTCATTGGAAGACCATTGCATTGAAATTAGATATTGAAAAACAATATTGCAATTTTCCTAATAACCTGATTCGTGACGTTTGCATATCCCTTGATGCGCGTTATCAGCGTTGTCTGGACAAAAATCGTCATCAATTTGAATATTTGGAAAAATTATTCTTCAATTACATTTGTCTTTTGCATTCGAAGCCCTTTCATTTCACTCTATGTTGATAAATAATTTTTCCTCGTCATTTGAAATGCAAGTACATTTTATTGAGACACCTTGTGTGTATACAAGCCCATACTGACTAGATATCAATGACTATTAGGTAATAGGTATGATACACTGTTTCGTATTTTTAAAAAATAATCAACAATAACATTGCATAATTGTTAGCTCTTAAGTAAAGTTTTTCAACTCAGCTTTGTTTACATTCGGTTTTAAACAGTTATAAATTAATTTTTATCAAAAATTAAAGTCGACAGTACCAAAAAATAGCGACTCCGACCTCGACTACACAACATTCGAATGAACGATTCCGACTCCGACTCTACCACATTGGAATGAACGATTCCGACTCCGACTCTACCACATTGGAATGAACGATTCCGACTCCGACTCTACCACATTGGAATGAACGATTCCGACTCCGACTCTACCACATTCGAATGAACGATTCCGACTCCGACTCTACCACATTGGAATGAACGACTTCGACTCCACCTCATTCGGAAAAACGATTCCGGCGAATCCGACTCCCGACTCCGACTCCGAAAGCCAGTTGCAATGGAACAAAAACTGCATTTGATATTAGATTCCGAGAGCTTCAAATATTAAGAATCTATCAAGTGACGTTGTATAACTTCACAATACTCATTTAACTTATTGCATCAATAGCCGATGCCTACATAGTTCGACGTACTCTTATTTCGATGTGATTTTCAGGGATACCGCAATTTTTATTTTCAGATTTATTTTCCATAAACTACGTTTCTTCGTTTACCTTCAGAAGCGATAGCATTTATTAAAAAACGATGACTCTGTAGTGAGGATATATGTTTAATTAATTATCATATCTAAGCAATGCAAGGGTGATGGAGAATATAATTTTTTTTAACTTTGAACATGATATTAAACATTAATATTTTGAAAGCTTCATAATTAACGTCCCGAGGCAATGATGCTTGCTCATGTTAGAGCCGATTCTCATATCATACTCTAAGGCTGACTGAGTAATTATATGGATAACTTAATTTTCACATAGGGACGATCACCGGGATTTCAGTGCAGACTTTGAACACCGAACCTCTCAAATGAAATGATTTCCAGCGCACTTAACAGTGAGCCTCGGAGATCAGCAAGAATTAAACCTTTTCGCAGCAAGAATTTTGCTACTTTTGGGATAAAAATCCCAGGCTTGCACTTATCAGCATCTTGAAATAAATTTTACATTGTCATAACGTTAGTCACTTATGCCGAAACAGATGGTTGTCCATTTTTAGCATAAATATCGACGTAATCTGGGAAATCTTGCGAACGAAAAAAGAAACTCATGATGCAAGAAAAAATGCTTCATGTTTAAATCACGTGAGATAGTTTCTAACGCTAACTTTTCGGTGAACTAACGTAGTAAAAATCAGAAAACACTTTAGTTTGGCAAAAATAAAATGTTGCACTGGCGTCATAAATTGTGTGGGGCAAAGTAGTGTTAGCGTAAAGAATGTGGAAGGTTAATTATTAGATTGCATCATAATAAGTTCAAAATATTCCTAAATTTGTCTAAACAGATATTCACTTTGCTTAAATTGCAATTTCATAAAAAATTTAAAAACAAAGAAAATGCTAGTAAAATTTGTTTTTTTAATTTAAAAAAATCGAAAATGTTTCGGAGACCAGCTCCATCATCAGGTCTGTAAAACACAAAGTATAATCAATCTAACGTATACATGAAAACATGATGGATGATAAATTCCAGAATATACAAAAAATTAGGACAACTATGCATTAACTCTCTAAAGAGGGTAAGAGCTGAGCATGTTGATTAAAGTTGGTTTTTCCTTAAAAATTTGCAAAAGATTCTAAAATTCTAAGGTCTAAATTAAATTAAGGATATTAAGGAAAAAACTGTCAATTATTTTCAAATTACCATCACGAATAATTGCACCATACTTCTCGACGTGGATGCGTCTTGATGAATGAGGAGAATGAGCCAACAAGTTACCAATACGAAAACTCCTATTTCGGTTCTCCATCTGAAAAACTAGGCCGTAAATTAAAGTCTTTGTTCAGTAAGTATTTTCCTGTTCAGTAAGCATTTTTAATTCTTGAATTTATGTCACACTGCGTTTGTTCAAACCACAGAACAACATTTACTGCATTTAATGTGATTATCAGAAATAATTTCTACTTAGCAGCAAACGGACTTAAAGTGATTTTTTTTTTGTTAAAACGAAGAAATTAACCACTATCTTAAAAAAATTTCCGTTTAATTCGCGTGAAGAAGTTTTTAAAAAGTACTCGTTCCTTTTTAGACAAAAAATTTCTCAAGTATGCCAAAGAACGACCCAAACATATGGCTTTCTTCCACAGTAGACTAATTTGATTATCGAAACCGAAACCAATCGTTTTAAAATTTTCACTAAAAAAAGTGAAACTCAGTGGAACCAAATTTCCTATCGAGGTTGCGGCTCAAAGTTATTGATGATCTAAAAAATTTTTTCGACAAAGAGGAAACAAAATTAAATTAACTTTATGGACATATCATCGAAGACCATTAAGTGTGCTGTATAAAGTCAGAAGATAGGCGAAGAGAATGCGCTAACATATCCCAATAAAATGAACGTGCATTCGAAAACAAATTGTGCACATCGAAGGGATTGGACGGAGCGGATTGGACAGAGCGGATTGCGCCTGACAGTTCGTCAAATCTGTTCAATGTAGGCTTATTTTCCAGCATTGATCGACAGAAAAAAGATGGATTGGGTATAAGATCAGCGACCACTTATCGGCAAGCTTTGGTTGAGCAAGAATACTATTTTGTCATGAGCTGCAACTGGAGTAAGGACACATGAGTACGAGTACAAATCGTGAACTCTTCAGAAATAAGTGTACTAGCAAATACAGAAGCAAATAAAACTAATTTGAATGCAATTTGAAATTAGAATCTTTATGGTGGAAAGTGAAACAGCAATCAGAATTGTACACCATTACTAGGAAATGAACATCTTTGAAGCTCAATCGCTACTTTGTAACAGACAACACTTGAAACCATTGTGAGAATTCATAGGTGTAATGTACAAGTGTTTTAAATCTAATAGTATCAAGTTTCGTGTAGTGAGAGTGATAAATTATTCATTTAATATGATAGTAATGCTTTTTCCCAACATTTGCCATTCTTAATTACGCGTAAAAGGCAACAGCCTCTGTTTTCCAATGAAAAACTCAAAATACCAAAAGCATAGGTTTGCATTATCATAGATAGTGAATGTTAACGCAATGCGGTGCGGTAGGAGAGAAAGTATTTGCAAGCACAAAATTTAACAGTTATTAAATTGTTATTAGGCCAACATTCACGAAACTCTGATTGGTTATTGATCTTGTATATCTAGTGCCTTATCTCATGATAACAAATAATACGCACATTTAAATTTTCGACCACACAGATTCATGTAAAACAAAACCATGGATGGAGTTCGCCGAAAAAATTCAACCAAAGAATTTTCCATGTAATATTGAATTGCAAAGCCTTCATGTTGTACTTCACACGTAGTGTTCTGCTTGCTACGCTGATCACTTACACCCTCTTCCTAGTGGTCCCTTGATCGGTAAAAGCGTGGTAGTCTTACCAACGAACATTGGAAAACTGAGACACAGTCCCTACAGTTGCAGTAGTAGACTTGCTATAAACCCTTTTTTGATTCAATTTGAAAAAATAGTCAGAAGCAAACATGCTTTTTGTAGGAATCGTAATTCAGTTTAGATCGGGTACACGTGATCACTGTTCTGCATGCCATCAGAACAGTAGCAAGGATGAGATACTGCGCTCGTAGATCAATTTGGGTCGAGATCTAAAAGTAACTTGCATAGATTGTAATTTCATATTCGATAAAACCTACACGTAAATCCTCTATTATATATTATTTCGTAGGAATTAAGCTTAATTTTCAAAGATTGATTGTTCGTCGTTTACTACGACCACTCATTAGAAGTCTATTTGTATACGATTAAACTTCGTGTACAGGGAACTCGTGACGTCCTGATTATTTAGTTCGTAAAGTCGTTTTATTACCTTTTTAAATGCTTAGTAATGCTTGGGAATGTAGATTAGTGAAATTTAGATTTCTCGCAACTGCCAAATTTGAAAATTACTTGTTCTTAATTCCTGAGCTCCTTGATTTCTCTTGGTTACCTAGTTGAAAATCGCGTGGAATTCCCTAAACTATTATCACTCTGAGTTTCGTGTTGGTTGGGAAGTTCATTAAACGTACACTCTCACGAGTAAAAAAGATTTTGGTGTCCTTCTCCGTATCAACCAGTTTCTAACTAACTTTAAGCCTAAGTACAGGGGTAGGACAAAATAACAGAAACCCATTAGAAAATCAACAAAATTTATTTTATTTTTATGTAGAGCCACCTTTTGAGGCAATTACAGACTCAATTCTCCAAGGTATAGATTCGCACAAATTGTGAATGGTTTCCAAAGGAATTTTAGCTAATTCTTCAGTGGAAACACCCTCCAGTTCTTTTAGAGAAGATTGAGGCGGAATTGAACAACATTAATAATCATATTTACATAGACAAATCCATTCCCGACCAGACTAATATTTCAAATAACATATACAATACCCAATCAGAAATTTATGATAGATTTTATCGTCTGACCGACGATAATTTACATCTGCATTTACCGGTAGTTATCATCTTCTTCTTCCTATAAGCCGACGTTATATCGTCGGAATTGGTGTCGCGAATGTCTCATTATCATCTGATTAACGGTAAATTACCGGTTTTTTACCGTACATTTTGGACGAAGACCGACGATATTAACCAGTTAATTACCGGTAGTTAAACGGTAATAATAGTCGGTCTTCGTTCAAAACTTACGATAGTTACCGGTAATTTAACGTTAAAAATGGCTACTCTAACCACTATATTCCAGGAGATTCATAAGCAGTGCAACGATTTTTCCCAAAAATTGCGAATTGCTTCCAACAACAATAAACCACATCTCGTGAAACTCATCTGTCCAATTACCGTGAATTTGAAGACTTCACAAAAATTAACGAAATTACTTATTCAAATTCAACAAATTTGTTTAATACTGTATATATTTCATCAAGTTTCTTACAAATTGCGATAATTGAACAGATTAGATTAGATTTACTGGTGAGGCCTATTGTAACGAGTAACAATGCATTATTGGAAAAAATAGCTGCTTTGCAGATGAATGCTACACTAAGAGGGCTCTAATTGTCATCTTCATCGTAGAACCCGAGACTATTACGATAAGTCTCACAGTACAATATCAAGTCATTTCAAATCGCCACTGATTTATAAATAGGTTAAAACATTAAATATATTCAAAAAATATATTTATTTCAATTTCAACAGCCGACATTTGACTTTTGATATAAATTCTGACAAAAACATCTTCGGCACGCAAAGAATTTCATCTCAGGTTGTTTGTAAGACTCATCACTGCAAACACTACGTATAAAACATTCATTTAAAATTAACTACCACCACAAAAGGACTCATCAAGCAACAGATTACTAAGAAAATTTTACCAATTTTAAAATAAATTTGCACACTTCCATTCTTAGACATCAAATATCTACAATGACCAGCCCTCTCAACCACTACACATTTTCGTCCGTTAATTGGGATGAGGAGACGACAGCTCTGGCCCGCACTAATGCTTTCGAGTCGCAAGTAACAGAGGGCGGAATTATCCTCCACAGCTATACCTCTTCAGATGAAGTTACCCTCCACCCCCCGCTTCTATGCGGCTCCGACGGTTGTACTGTCTATAGGATTCTAAATTTACAAGACATTCACATCATAAAAAAAATAAACAACTCAAATTTTTCAAATGCAACGTTTCCATAAAACTGGTGCTATTAGGCACATAAATTTTCGTAATGCCAAAGCCTCATGTTCGATTAAACGAAAATAAAATCAGCAGAAAAAATATAACATACACTGAGTTCTTTTTGGTACCAAAAATAGATGAACAGATGCCATATCAAATTAGTACGATCAGTAAGTACTATTATCGAATGAGCTCATTAATTCATAAATAAAAACATCATTTTGACATCCGTTTTTTTGACATTCCAGTCACTGAAGTTTTCGTAATGCCTCCTGTTTCGAGACTTTCGAGACCTCCTGTTCAAAAAAACAAAAATGAAATCCAAAGAAAAAAACGAAATACAGTGGGGTCCTTTTTGGTACCAGAAATAGATGAACAGATCCGACATCAGTTAGTACGATCAGTTAGTACGATCAGTTAAGACTAGTTTCAAGATTAGATTAGATAATAGTTTAGTTTAAGCCTCCCTAACCGATACAAAAAAGAGCGTATCGAAGAGAGGAAAGAGGAACGCACCATTCAGTATGGAAATTAGGGAATGCGAAATCTATGTAGAGGGGGCACGAAAAAAAAAATGTTTGGAAAGAAGTTCATGAAACAAGATAAAAGTTAAAGAAGAAAATAGTAGGTGCTGAGAAACAGGACAGCAGTGAACCGAAAAAGGTCGTCCTTAACATAGCAAAGAACATTTTATTTTAACAAAAAGAAGGGCCCACCTAACTCTCAGCTCGGGCCCTCACATCTTCCCCTGGGAGCGCTAATTCGCATAGATACAATAATTGTATCCCCCTGAGGAAACAACTAGTTCCAGATGAACTCTTCAATTCGTAGATGAAAATGTTTTCGACATCCCTTTTTTGATATTCCAACCACAGAAATTTTTGTAATGCCGATAATACCTCATGTTTTGAACCTGCAAACTATTTCACGGAGGCCGGCACAAGAACATCAACGTATTCGTGAAGAATTCAAGAATTACAGAAATAAGTTACACAAATTATATCCAAGTCCTATCACGAGTCATCCTGTGTAAATAATAGCATAACAGCGAAAATTAGGTGTTACGATTGTTAACAGGTACGTACTTTTGAATCAAATGGAAAATTTTTTCAGCAACAGATTATTTCAAAGTCGGCAACATAGAAGCTATTGTACTTCATAAAGAAATTATATTTACAGGCACAATAAGTACAATTAGACTGACGCCTTGCTTTTAATAAATCTATCAATGTTAAAACTTAAGCCCTAGCTCCTTTTCTAGATCAGGGGAAACTTTTTGGTTTGGGATTAGGCATGAGGACATGACGGCAGAACAACTGAGATATACACCCTACTTTTAAGACTTCCAATTATGCGCTGCCAAGTCAGTAGCAGTGTTGCAACTCTGTAGCACAGCAAGGAGCTAGATTTCTAACAGAAATTTGCTAAATAATTGTTGAATGATTTATTTTGTTTTGACAGTAAATTACAACAAATGATAAGTCAGCATAGCACGTTAAACATATTAAAGAGTGACTTGCAGGTATGGACTAAATTGCTTTAACAAAAAAGTGTTTCTTCATCGGCGTTTGAGCGTGGCAATGCTAATAAATCAATTGCTGTGGAAGAAACGTGATTGAATGGATTGTTGCCTGAAGTATTTTTAGATTCAGTTACTTCTACCGAAATTTCTGTCGTGGATTCAATATTGTTCTACTGAAACAAGCACATTTTGTTTCATGCTTCTTAATGTTTTTCATTTTTTCCATCGTAGTTATGGCAGAAAAAGGCGCTTGCCTTTTAGCTGATTGAGGGAATCAATTATAGGTTTCTTTAGCAATAAAATCTACCTTTCTGAGCGGGGCTTCTGCTCAAGCATTAGATACTGACCATTGAATTGAGTGTGCATAAGCATCGGACCGACTTGTGTCGAAACATCCTCTCTCAATGATTTGAATGATTCGCTAAAATATCTCACCAAGTAACTTATTATCTGATGTATCAGTGCTCTCAGCGATTAGTATGTTTAACTTTCCTGAGATATATCAGCACACAGTTTACAGACAAAATGAAGTGCAAGAACATTCACAAAAATTTCCACGCACTTCGTGAAATGAAGTTTGATGCCCTGTGCCGTTTTACAGTCAGTAAATGAACTGCAACACACTCGCGAAAGATGGTCAGCAATTGCGAAGGAACTACATTCTGCGATATGCAAACATAATTTACCCTCTGCTACACTCTGCAGCGTCTTTATCAAAAGCTGTGATTTTTGGCTGACGAACACTCCCGCCAACATGCGAAAAAATGTTGTTGTTTTTGGCTCACATCATGTGTTTTTAGAGACACAATTTTACGTTTATGGTACATTTACAATAGTCCCAATATGCCTTTGCATTGTCTGCATGTAAAGCAGTAGCCAGCCTCTAAATTCATGAAAAAACTTCCAACTTTGTCGAAAGTATTGCGTGTTCCGCTTAAGCATGATAAGTGATTACGCCACACTTTCTAACACACGATACTCACCGCAACCAACCCATGACTGGCTGCCGCTGGCATGGAATGATGTGTCGCCGAAAAAACCTTACATGCACTGAACTTGACAGCTAGAAATTATATCATAGTTCGATACTTTTTTTCTATAATTATAAATAATAGCGCCTAAAATATGAAAGTAAGTAAACTATAGCCAAACCGTACTTCAAATACTCTAGATTTTCCGCTAGGAGCTAGATCGTGATTTTTAGGAGCTAGATGGAATCTCAATACTCTAGAATTAGCCGAAAATCCGCTAAATTGGCAAACCTGGTCAGTCGCCCATGAGTTTTTCCAGCATGAACGTTAGCAGCGACGACACACATGGGGAACGGGTGAGATTCATTAGATCGAGGGTTTAGGGTGTTTTTGAAGAGGCGGGGAGGGAGAAAGGGCGTTGCCCCGAGTAAAGCACCCTCTGTCTAAACCCAGCTCATGGGAGGAGCATCATGACCTGATGTCGACGAAGCTAGCAAATAAGGTGACTGAGAGGCGGTGAAAGTAAGCGATGAAGAAGCAAGTAGACTTTGAGGGAAGTGTGCTGGTTCCATCCGGCCACTTTTCTGATTCAATCCATCGTCTCTGAACCAGCCCAATCGTTGCAACGACGCAGAACCTTTCGGATGGCTGACGCCTTCAGTTTCTTATCTTCATCATACCCGACTACAGCTAAAGCATCTGATAAATTGAAATACACTAGTAGATTTAAACTTTACAAATGAAAACAAAATAAAATAAATTACCATTTGCCGAATGACTGTGTTCCAACTACCACTTTGTTCGGAGCAAGCCAGGCAAGCAAGCCAGCCAGGCGCAACATTTGGCCCATCTGTCTTCGGCTGCAATCAGAGAATAAGTCGATTAACCCAACCCTGATCACAACACTTGATATCGGTAACCTATTGGACAGCTGGACGTATAAGTTATTGATAATTTTGTTTTATAGGAAACTTTGAACCCATTGGCTTTTAAATTTCAATCAAATGATGTTCTGTCGATAAAGAAAAACTGATATCAAAACGTAACATTGAGGACTGACTTCCATGCTATGCTCAAATATATTGAAGAATAACCAACTCTTGAACGAAGAAATAGGTTAGTCATATTAGCATTAAATAACTGATTCTGCCCACTGCAATGCCAATACGTTTTCAAACGTTGCAATCGATCTACCAGTATTTGTTTTAAGAAATTTGGATCAATGAATCCCTTTATTTGCATCCCTATGACGAAAGATAATTATTAGTTAGTTTCAGCCTTCCTATCCACAGAAAAATATATGCGATCCAAAGAGAGGAAGGAGGAAGGCACCATTTAGTATGGAGTTAAGGGAACGTGGAATCAATGCAGCAGAAGCATAGGAACGATAAGTTGAGTAAGAAGTTCATGAAGGAAGATCGAAGTTCAAGAAGAAAGTAGTAGGTGCTGAAAAACAGGACAGCAGTGAACCGAGAAAAGAAGGTCCTTAACATAACAAAAGCATTATAGTTCAACAAACAGAACGCCTAACTAGCTCTTAGCTTGGGCCCCCACATTTTCGCCCTGGGAAAGCTAGTTCCCAAAGATTCAATAGTCGTATCCCCCGGAAGGGGTATTACTATAACGGAATGCTAGATAAGATATTAGTTAGATATCATGTTAGTTTAAGACTCCCCAACAGCTAAAACGAGCTTTTCGATGAGAGGAAGGTGGGAGGCACCATTTAGTATGGAGATAAGGGAACGCGGAATCTATGCAGAAGGGACATGGAAACAGTAAGTTGAGAAAGAAGTTCATGAAATAAGATGAAAGTTGAAGAAGACATTGGTAGGTGTAAAAAAACAGGACAGCAACGTACCGAAAACTGGTGGTCCTTAACATAACAAGAACATTCTATTCCAACAAAAAAAGGTCTTCGTTACTTTCAGCTCGGGCCCTCACACATTTTCCCCATGGGAGTGTTAATTCTCATAAATATAATAGTTGTATCCCCCGAGGGGAAAGATATTAGTTAATGAGCGAAAAGAACTGTATGAGCTTACCCGAACCTTATATTAGCTGAGAGGTGGAATGCTCCTTGAAAGAGCTTTTCGTCCGTTGATGCGTTTGTCCTAACCCAGAGTAGGACATTTCCAAGGCCACACCACCGTCATGACGAGCTGGTGACGTGCAGACTGACGCCCACACATCGCTGAGGCTTCGTCATCTATAAATTAAATATAGAAGGTAATTGTGTGGGAAAAATCGAAATTAAATGCTCACCCCATTCTGGGAACTGCCTAATTACAAAGAGAATGAATAATACTGAATAATGAATGACAAGGACATTTAGACATCAAATACGATCGAGATTCATGCCGCTTTTACCTCCACAGGAAAGTTTTCATGGAGTGTTACATTTCTTCCGAAAATCGTAAGTCAGCGTAGAGAGTCTCGCCCCTCCGTCATAGAGGCGAATGTCCGTGTAGGTTGGGAGAAACCCTTCTCTCACACACACTTGATTGAATAAAATGGCTGACACGCACTTGCATAATTTCTTTCTAACTTTTCAGCCTTACGAAATAGTCCAATTTCCTCACGCGTAAGTTTGTTCAGAAATGCTCCTAGCATTTTTGTACTAAAACACAGTGATTCATTAAAATTTATATTTCTGTCTGATTATAAAATGCAACGTTTCGACGTATCTAACGTCATCCTCAGGCTGGAAAAAAAATAACAATACGGAATAATTTTCAGTCACATTGTAAAAAACGCAAAACTAACACTTAAGTAATAGAGACTAGTTTTGAAATCACAAAAGACGAAGGCGACTAGACAAAAAATAATCAAATTTTATATCACGGAAAAAGTAGTATGACTAGAAATATTGTACATAAACAGCGATATTCATCACACGAGAGACAAGAGCAAAATGGTCGAGCAGCCTCGTCATACCTAGCAAGCTGAAGTTCTGCTAAACAGTTTAAGAGCAAAGAAGTCATTAGTATTTTCGTTTAGAGAAGGTTTAAGTTTATGAATGTGTAATGCTTCGATAATATGAATTTGATCTTTTTTAACAACATTATAAAAAATTTTAGTTTTAGGGAACAGATCTTCATTGGATGGTTTGCAACTATGGTCAACACGAAAATGATTGAAGATGGAACCTTGATATTTATGAGCTGTTAATCTGCAAACCATCCAATGAAGATCTGTTCCCTAACACTAAAATTCTTTATAATGTTGTTAAAAAAGATCAAATTC
>JACJUY010002956.1:39882-94885 GCA_014220935.1 Platorchestia sp. MABIK | reverse complement strand
CGAAGTCTCTATAGGACGTCTTTTCCAAATGTTCGGAACCCAGACTTGGCAAAGAAGATCTGTTTTGGTTGAGAGCGGCGCGTCACTTCATCAGTTCTGATGTGTTGTCTAATGCGTGTAGCTGTGTGCTCTTCTGGGCCGTTTTTGTTCGTTGTCATATTCGTAACTTTCCGTCATGTTATGAGATGTTCTTTACTTTTTTCTCAATTCGATTCAACTAACGAGTTTTCAATTTGATTTGACTGATCAGTCAAGTGACGGTTGAAATTATTTTGCAGTAACGTAAAGTTTCTCGGTATTCGTACAGGTTTTTGCTTACTGAAGCCGAGTAACACTTTTATTTATAATTTGTTGCATTCAGTTTGGATAATGGGCGTGCGTGCATCCTTCTCATGAACTAGGCGTCATCTGAGTTACGCCTCATCACTTCAGTTTCCTTCATTTACTTATGCTGCCACAAACATCTTCTCAATTCACTACTTTTGTTATTATGTTTATGCTTGCCTTTTTCTTTCTGTGAAAGTTGGCGTCAACCACAACTGTTATTTTGTAAATAGACATCTACAAACCCACATAACATCATAATTTTTCTCTACAAAATTTTTAATAAATGTCTTAAGAATGATGGTTGTGTTATTTTACCCTGTATAAGGATTCCTGTTTAGGAATTGCATTTCAGATCGAAATAGTGCGTTTTAATTGACTTCAAAAACATTCGATGTGTGATTACCTAGTTGAAGCTAGGGGGGTCCATAGTTGCAAGTTGCTGGCAGCCCTTCTGGGAACGTAACCCTAAATTTATTATTATTATTCAGAAACATTGAAACAATACCGTGTTGCAACCTCACGTCATCAGCTGCGCCTACCGACAAAACTGGTCCTATGAGTGGAGCAATAAGTGAATAAATCATACTGAATACCTCAGAAAAACTTGAACCTTGAGGATCAAAATTTATTAGTGAAAGCAACTCCCTACGCAGAAACCATGGTGTAAAAATGAACGCAACTTTTGTTACTGACGGTCACTACTGAGATCGTCTTGTCTAGCTGCATTGGTGAAATGAGGAAGATGATGTAAAAATACGGTTCCCTCTGATGAAGAACGTGATGGATGAATTTCGTCGTATGAAATTAGGTTAAAACACGAATAATTAGGTGAAAAATACTAGATTGCGCGTCACCTGTTTTTTTGAAAGAAACTGTGAAAGATTAAATTGCATAGCATAGGGATACTATTATTTTACTTCAGCTTTAGATAAGCTTCCAGCATATCTTCCGTGCCTACTTTACTTCTTTTATTGCTCTTACCTTCGCTGTCTCATTTTCCTATTATTAACATGCTGTTTCAAAGCGCAGGATCTCCTGTGTGATGATGCACCTAGTGCATTGCTTCTTTATTTACTGCAATGAATACTGAATGGTCCGTTCTCTTCGGTCTCACGAGATCGCGTTTTACGCGGCAAGAAAGTCTTTACCGAATAATAATAGCGGAAGTTACTGGTTGGCTCATTATTTCGTGGAACGCGATAGCGCAACGTGGTTTTAAAAAGCCTCGATACACTATCAAAGTTGCGGTTGCTCGGCTGTGCCTCCAAAGTTGTGGGCTGTGTACAGGAGGCGAGAAAAGAAGGATCTTACTTCGGCGGCGCGGAAATCGCTCTTGCTCTTCTCTGAATTTACTTTCCCTGTTTTTTTTTTCGTGCCAGCAACGGGGCTAAAAGTGAACAGTCGACGTTTGGGTTGAACTTCACAAGTTTTAACACACGCTTCCACGCGTCGTTTTACGTTTAAGCTAAGCGTTTATTTTTCAAATAAAATAACTGCTATTTCGTCTTGGAGTCAATGCGGGCGATACTGATTTTGAAATAATTTGAAATGTGAATAATCTCCCGTCGCACGAAATGACGCTGTTGAATTTGCGTATGCAGATATTCTCTCGGCAACTGTAGGTTAGCTCAGCTTTTCAGGCATTCAAGCCTGATCTTTAATGCAATCTAAACTGTAAAAAGTTCTCACGTCAAGACAAGTCTTTATTTTATGAAGTCGTCTTTTTCTCATCAATTTTTCAAATATTCCATTCGTCCATGGAACCACTGAGATATTTAGAAACGGCACTTTTTGTAACATAGTTGATGTTATCGATAAAAAGTCATGGTATTTACTCCGTATTAATATTGTAATAATTTGAGCTTGTTCACCTTAACACGAGAGACTGGCGTACACATTTAAGCACGGCTTAATGTCTGTAATTCACGTGAATGTTGAACCGCATTGATTTTTGCAACGGTTTCAAGAGACCACAAGCAATGTGCATTGAAGAAAGGCTGTTTTAGACTTACTTGTGATGTTCCACTAATTCGTGGTGTTAACTGACTAGATTTAAGCCTCCCTAATCGAAACAAAGGCGTTCCAAAGAGGGGAAGAAGAAAGGCACCATTTACTATGGACTTAGAGGAACATGGAATTTTACAATGAGGTACGAAATTCCCCAGGGAATTTTTGTAAATATCTGGCAGTGAACTGTAAGAAACTAACTTAGGGCCTTTAAAATGGGTCTAATCTACATGAGGTCTACTCTGTAGGACTTCGAAAGCCCTTGTAGGTTCTTTTGATTTGGCTCCGTTTCTGGGAATGTCCAGCCCGGTTGTGGTGGCACCACTAGTTTAACACTTCGACCGCAGTTGGATAAATTGAAGTTCGTCATTTACTCAAGTTGAAGGTCAATTGTGGTAATCAAATTTGAAATTACAAACATTGACTGGGCCATGCTTTCATTTAGCTTTAATTGTTATTTATGGAAATTAATTAATTGACCACTTGTCGGCCGGCAGCAATATGAATATACTCTCCATGGCCATTGGTGGCGCACGTTAAGGTCAATGTGTTGAGTAGTAGTGGTGATGTTTGCGTTTGGTTTACTTTCATTTCTTATCAAACCAAGTGTTCTTTTCGTCGATATCTGTCAGAAATTGGGATCAGATGCTCTTCAGTCGTCCTTCATCATGATTATTTTTTGGAAATTTCGGTAAGCCAACCCATGCTGTAATTCAGGTGAGCTGCTTGTCTTCTCGCGTCAAGTAAGTTCTGTTTTCAGTGATACCGGAAAAACAGGAAGAAATCCATGAGTTCTTCTTACACCTGTAGAGTATATGAGGCCCTTAGATTCATACGGTACCAAGCGCCACTTTTAAACACGTCAGTAAACGGCATCAAAGTTCGGCGACGTAGAAAACATCGCACCTCAGCAACTTATAGAGGTATTCGATATTTTGTAGCTATCTTCCTGTACCTACGACTAACTCTCCGGACAAAGGAAAATTTGGGGGAGACCGCGGTATACATAACACATTTTCGCTAGAGGGATTTGGCGCTTGGTCGCGTATGATTCTAGGGGCCTCATATTAGCTCGTGAATCAAGATTAGAACAGTACTGCAAACTTGACCTCGAAAACGGTGTCCACTCATAAAGTGACTAAAATTCAGTGGGCGAGTACCTCTCATCCAAGAATGACTCAAAATACGTGATTTAATCATGGATCCATGGATAATGCTCAAACCCTACAAATTCAAAATTGAAGTTCTCACACCAAAGTTGTGTTTTGCATTCACCTGAAATTCATCTGAAAATTAATCTTCTTACTGTCAGGTAGGTACCGGTGTGATACATCAAGATATAGATATTTAACGCACGGATTAATGTGTCAAGGCAGCAAAACAGAGGCCTGAGAGAACAAGGCATGTCTACAACCTAGCTGCACTTGATCTTTTACTGGTGTCTAGTCGGCGAAAGCAAGCATGCTATGCAAGGGTCATGCCTCTGCCTATTTATTACATGGAAAAAAGTGCTCCTGTGTTTGGTATTTGGTGTTTTCTCACTTCTTGGGGTCGTTCATGGAATGAATTTCTAGTAAGATGAGTTACTTTACCTGTCCACTTTCGGAGTTGAAGAAGTAACGGACTTGTACAACGCCCTCATTTCAATCTCGGTGCGCCTTTGATAGGGAGTTAGTTCGCCTTTTAAAGTTATTTTTGAGGTGATTTTTAACAATTTGACCACATCGTGGGCCACCGGTGGCCACGGAGAGACTTTTATAATGCTGCTAATCGACTAGTAGTCACAAACTCAATTTGTATAAGTGCTTTATTAAAGCTAAATGAGGGCAAATTCCAATTACGTTTTCTATTTTCAAAATTGCTCACTACAATGGACTTCAAATTTGAGTTGAATATTGAACTTGAGTTGAACCAATTGCGGTCAACGTATTAGTATTATCTTTAATGACGTTTTTGGCTGTTTAAGATACACTCTTATGATGTTATGTCAAAGACTTATCACGTTTTGTTTATTTTTAGGATTCCAATTTTTTTGAAAGTCTTGTTGAAAGTTTTTCACTTTCTTGGTGAATAAATTTTGAATATTGATTACCTGTCAAATTCTAAACCACCATTACATTTCACTAGTTTTAATTAAAAAAAACGGTTCATTGTAGTTTTGACCCTGTCTACATCACGATGTTTTGGCCAGCAACGTTCCCATAAAGCGCCTGTATTTCACGTACGAACACGTCAATTTTTAAACATGAAAACTTCCCCTAGAGAAATTCCAAGTAATTGAAACATTCAACTTAATTTAGTAAAGGCAAAGATCATTAACAAAATTCTCTCCCGGTTTTTGTCCATACAATCGTTTACACTTGCTGCTTCAGTTTACTGAAGTTTTCAAATACGGCTCGAGAGTGTGAACTTGTTTGAAATTTTCATCACTGAGGGAATTTTTGTTCAAATTTGTGATTTGAGTTGTGCTAAGCCTGATATCTGATGTTCACCATTAGCACTTTTTACAGGTCAAAAAAGCATGTGCAACGAAGTGTTTGTTTGAGCTTTGCGACCTACAACAAGAGTATATCAGCAGACGTCTATAACAATCAAATGTCAACGTACCTTGTTATCTTATTATAGTCCTTCTGCAGATGTGTAAACATTAGACAGGTATGCAGATTACCAAATTTCAACGTAATTTGTTTTCTTATTATAGTTCTTCAGCAGAGGAGTAAACATTAGAGAGGTGTGCAAATTACTACCAAAGTGTTTTTACGAGTCTGTACACAACAAACAACGATTTGAAAAAACTTTGCGACTCGCAACAAAGATTTCTGCCGGTTTGTCAAAACAAATAATTTTTGAAAAGGGACGCCTCAGAACACAAAATGACGATACACATGAAAACATGAGCTCACAACTCAGCATTCCTATAAGCTCGCCAGCAACATAGTCTTTAACTTAACTACTCACGGCATAGAATTTTACAGGTGTGCACACAATGAACAACAATACGCTTAAACTTTGCGACTCACAACATAGTATTTCAGCAGGTTTGCAAACAACAATGAACAACAAAATGCTCTTTTGCAAGTTTGCAAACAACAATATTCTTTTACAATGAACAACAATACGCTTGAAATTTGCGACTCACAACGCTGTATTTTTGCAGGTTTGCAAACAACGAACAGCGATGTCTTTGAACTTTACAGCCGCCCCTGGAGCCCGTGCTGCTGGGTGTGGTGCTCTCCTTTTCACTTAGTTGCCCTGCTTACCTTTGATCCCAGGCTGGTATACGTGTACGCATATATATGTGCCGCGTCAGAAGCTGTCGTTCTACGTTGTACTTAAATAGGTTGTACCCAAAGTTACGTATATATGCGGCGTCAGAAGCTGTCGTTCTACGTTGTACCCAAAGCTTAAAAAGTTTGCTTATATTTTTCGTAGATCTGGGGTCAGACTGGTGTAAAATCTGTGAAGGTGCGTGTGTGTGTACTCTTTTTCAAGTGTAAAGATGTCATTAAAATCAGGATTTTCTATTTAGTAACAATTTTGTCATGTTTTTCTGGTGATGTTTTTTGGGTTGAAGCCCTTTCGACATCGTCTGAGGGGATTTTCAAATAGTTTTTCGTTAGCACGTGACGGCGCCAAACTTGGCGATTCACCAAATTTGGCACGCTGGCGCGCGGCCTTCGGTAAAAGATCCTTATTATGTCGGGGGCGAAAAGCAGAAAGGCGTGGTTCCTGCCACCACACAAGCAGCGATTGCCGGCCTCTTATTTAGTATTCATGAGTGAACTCGATTCCGAAGAAAACGAAGTTAATGGAAACTTGCCAGGCTTGAATTTCCTGGGTGTCCTTGTCACTGTGGCTGTCGGGAAAGGTTAACTGTTCCTGATAAAGAAACCTATTTCCTTGCTCTTGAATTTATGGTTCAGCTGTGACAAAGGTTGACTTTATTATAGGCGAAATGAGGGTCCTGCATCATTAATGTGATGTTTGCGATCTTTCTATTTAAACATTAATAACGGTTGAGGTGGTTCCTGACGAGGTGGTTCTGATCGTGGTGTAGTTTCTGTATGGCTGCAAGTGCATTTGAATAAAAAGTGAGCAAAGATGATGACCTAAAATTCAAAATATACAGTTTCATACTTCACTGACTGGAACAAAATAGAGAGTGATTAGTTGAAATTAAATAATTGTTTACAAATTGATGTGGTTGAAATCATGCGTTTTTATTTCTATAATATGGTATTAATTTCAGATATATTTCTTACTGATAAGCTCGGAAATATCTTCTCCTGCATTGAACGTTTCTTAATCAATTTGAATTTTAGAATGATTTTTTCTGTTCCCCGGTGAAGTTTGCGAAAAAGTTACTCCGAATGTAAATATTCAAGTATTTTATGTAAATTTTTTAATATTTTAGAACCTTGCACCGGCGAGATGCAATGATCTTGTTCTTTTCAGGACTTACCCCAGTGACGAGTGAAGTCACACTTGAGCTGCAAATTCTACAGTGCAGGAGGGGCAATTTAACCCGTCGTAATGCACTTTATTCCTCCTAGTTCGATTACTATACGGTACAGTGTCCGTCGAAATATTTAGCTTGAGAACATCTCAAAGGAAAATTTCGCGTTCATTTCCTGTACTCTCATATTTTATCTCCTCCGACAATTTTTCTTGGAGGTCAAATTTCAGACGAAGACGATGAGTATTTTTTTTAGTGGACCGCAAAGTGTGGCTTCTTTTGCACGCTTGGTGCGTATTCTTGCCTAATAATTGAGACGGTCGTTTGAGCCACAGCCCAGTAGCATTTCCAGTTCTACTTCTTGTCCAGCTACCTGTGAAGCAAGGTCAAGAAAATTCTGTGTGAAATTTAAACAACAATTTATTTGCCACAAGCGATACAGAAGTAGATTGTTTCTTAAATCTAGTACAATGATGAAATTTTAGTATAGCTACTAACTGTGGGCCTGAATAAGTTCAGTGACTTCTGGGGCATCCTGCCACCATCGCTATTCAAAGGTGTACAATTATGTTTAACCTGATTCCCGTTGGTCAACGTAAAAGCTACTTGTAAAATGACACGTCAGTCGATTTTCAAAACACAGAAATCATTTTCGCAGGCAACCTACCACATCCGTTATTTATGCATGTGAGTTCGGTTATAAAATAACATAGAATTTTCTATCAAATCGTTTTAAGAATAAGTTCATTAGCCTTTCAACTTTACTGCGGTGGTGCACTCACCACTCCGCAACTGACCCACCCATGCAGCCTATTCTTGCATGAACTTATCTCAAATCATGTATCCAGGCGTATTATTTCAACTGAAAGCTGGAAGCTTGATAACATAATGACTGACTCCATAAATTTTTTATCCCCTATTGCAACTTAAGGTATAATTGGGTCACTTTTACGTTCAAAAGCCCTCGCCAAAAACTAGCTTTCCATGGGAGATCTAATCATCTTGCGTGTGCAGTAATTTGCTCTGGGTAAAACGTTTTTCCATGGAGTGTGTAAAATAATTTAAAGAACAAACCAAGCCGCCAATTTAATAAAAAGTAATTTCCCTCGGTGAAAAATGGTGGCACTCGTTATTCAAGAAAGATATGCTTGGACGTCATTTAGTAAAAAAAAGACATGGAAACGACTGATATTTTTACACAAATGTCAGGTTCTTCAGGGAGAGGGCTGAAGTTTAACTAAATGATACCAAGCGTGGCCGTCCTTTCTTTTAACATTGAAAGCACAGTGATGCGCACGTATGGTATAGTGTAGCGTTTGAAATTCTATGCATGAGTGAAATTCCTTCTGCCTTACTCGTGATAATGAAGCCAAAATACTGTTTATTCCAACAATGATTTAGAATAAAATTAAAATAACGTTTGAAATTCTGCTAAAAAGTAACACTTCTGCCTGACTCGCAATGATGAAGTAAAAAACAATTATTTCGATAATTATTTAGACCAAAATTTTGCTCCACAACTGTCAAAATTACATCAAGTTTAACAGCGAGAACACTGGCGAAAAATTCTCAAATCAGAAATACTCAAATAATCTAAACTAAACTTCTAAAATACAGCACAGAGATATAATTTGCATTAAGGTACTCTCAAGCTTTATTAAGTTCCTGGCTTAGATTGGTAATTTTATACTTAAACAATTTGTGCCAAGTTGTAAGAGAAGGCGATCGAGCTTGTTGATCAATAGTGACGATTGTGAAAAGAAATTATATGAAACTTTAATAGTATTTAATACGGTTTCGCTATCAGTAGTAAGGGCCGAAAAAAATATAAAATTGTTACACCAAATGATAGGGTTCAGTTATTAAAAGTAATGGTTCAGAACACCTAGCATAGCAGAAAAGAACTGCATTTCACAGGTCTACATCTTATGGAAAAATCATAATTTGTTCCTTATGGTTCTAAACATGAAAAACCTTCGACAGTATTGAAGCATTGGTATTCGTTACGTTGTCTTGAAGTTTCGGTACATTTGTTTAAAAAAATAGAATTCATGCGTGCCATTGATTGAGGGAAAAGTTTGAATTAAAGCATTGGTTTCGTTTTAACTTATTACGCGACAAAAACCTGTCGCACACTGTCTTAACACTAAAAAAAAATTACGAGACACATTAAAACAGCAGAAATCATACCCTGTTTAAAATGGTGAATGTGAAATTCAGCTAATGTGAAATTTGTACACAAATTTCATATTAGCTGATCCACGCATTGGAACTTCATTAACGTCGCTTTGTGTATTATATCAACCCTGGTAAAAAAATTCCTCCACACCATTAAAATAGCGGCAACCCCACCCTATTTAAAACGGGAAAAATTGGCTTCATATAAATATCACAGAAGCTAACCCACGCATTGAAGCTTCACTAACCTTGACACAAAATTGAAACACAAAGATCTTTTTCTTAGTTTGCAGTGTAGGTGATGCGCGGGCGGTCGCCTAGGCCTAACCTAGGCCTGCTCAGCTGTCGGTGACCACCAAATCGATTCGGTCTCGGCTGCTCTTTAATTAGAGCCCTAGCGTAATTACTCGGCCTTACCGTGCTTGTGACCAGTAATGTAACTCCTTGATTTATCTCTAAAATGTGATAACTGCGCTGCCAATGCCTAGGCCTAGTCGACGTGTTGCATTTGGCGTTCTGTTCTGCACGTGTCTGATATAGGCGACGACAATATCATTTGCAATGGTAGTCAAAGTTTAAAAAGATTGTTTGACACAGGCGACAAGAATACAATTTGTAATGTGAGTAAAACTTTGAAAAGATAGTCTGACACAGGCGACAACAATATAATTTGTAATGATAGTAAACTTTAGAGGGAATCACTGACACAGGCTACAACAATATCATTTGCAATGATAGTAAAATATCAGAAAGATTCAGTTTCAACGTCGAATTGACTCGCTTCCGCTTTTCAGCGACGCAATCACGTGCGTAGATGGGGAGAGCTGTCACTGATATTAGTGCCCATTTGGTGAAGTTCATGCTTACTGAATTGAGTCATTTAACCAACTGGTCAATTTTTAGGGAATCTCACATTAAAGTAAACGAGAGGTGAGTAAAACTGAACGCTTTCAATCGCAAGCGTTTCTTATGTCAATATTTCGATTTCATTGCTGTAAAATAAAACTCTCTGAAATGCTTGCAATTGTAGATCTTCAGTTTTGCATCAGTTCTTCATCGAATAAAGATTGGTCACTCTAGCAAAGACTCAATAATGTTTGAAATTCCTATTTATGGGGCTTACTTACCCATTGATGCAAAATGATAATAAATTTAAGCTATTTTCAAATCACTTCTACTTCTGTCTTCTACATAGCGTGAGAGATTAAGCTCACTTGAAACATATTCGGAAGTACAGATATACATAAAATGAATTCATAGGTAATTATTGTGTCGTGTTGTGCTGTAATTGTATAAAAATTGAAAGTGAAGTTAGCACACAGAGATGATAAGTTGGATGCGAGATGTGCTAAATTTTTTGAAGCATGGCAGATAAAAATTTTTCTATCCGAATATTTGTTGGAACACTACCGCAAACAATCCTTCGCTTCAAATAATTGTTAAATCACTCTAGCGAGGTACCTTTCCTGCCTAACTATTTATTGGAACACTACAGTGGAGAATCTTTCAATCTTAATATTTGTAGGAAACTTTTCTATTCGAATAATTGTTGAAACACTACAGCAAAGAATTATTTAATCCAAATATTTCTTGCAGAGATGAATCTTTCAGTCCTAATATTTGTAGAAATATTGCCGTGAGGAATCTTTCAATCCTAACATTTGTAGGAGTATTACCATGAGGAATCTTTCAATCCTAACATTTTTAGGAGTATTACAGTGAGGAATCTTTCAATCCTAATATTTGTAGGAGTATAACCGTGAGGAATCTTTCAATCCTAACATTTTTAGGAGCATTACAGTGAGGAATCTTTCAATCCTAATATTTGTAGGAGTATAACCGTGAGGAATCTTTCAATCCTAATATTTGTAGGAGTATTACCGTGAGGAATCTTTCAATCCTAATATTTGTAGGAGTATTACAGTGAGGAATCTTTCAATCCTAATATTTGTAGGAGTATTACCGTGAGGAATCTTTCAATCCTAATATTTGTAGGAGTATTACAGTGAGGAATCTTTCAATCCTAATATTTGTTTTAGTTCCACAGCGAGGAATCTTTCAAGTCTTAAACTTGAAAAATGAGCACCGTGAAAATAGTTAATGAATAATACATAAGAATTGTTTGTTAGGGTAAACGTGGGCCACCTAAACGGGACATTGTGTGCCTAACGTCTGCGAAATTGTTTTCAGTGTGATGGTCCATTAAATTAACTTTCAATTCTGTGCGTAACTTAGTTGGTGCTAGTGTGCGCATTTCCAGCATCTCGTGCATTGATATTTCCCCATTCACATTTATATGTTATTGGCGTAAATAAAATTCCAGCACATCGTGCACGGATTTCCCCCCCAATTCAAATTTGTGTTTTACCCGCGTTAAAAAAGCACTTCCATATCGTGCATGAATTTTTACCCATAAACATTCGTGTTTTACCGGCGTTAGCAAAACTCCTGCATACCATGCATTGATTTTTTCCATCCACATTCGTGTTTTACAGCGTTAACAGAAACATGGAAGACCTCTACTGCACCCCCGCGCTACTATAACGTGGCAATGATAGGAAAGAAGATCACTCTGTGATGCACCACACGCACATCTACTTAACGGCTCGTGAGGTCATGAAGGCTGACGAAAGACTGTGATCTGATACGTGATCAATGACTTGAAATTTAAGTGCATTTTCTCTTGCTTGTTGCATCCTTAATCTCGTCGTACTTTTCCACCCTTGAAAATTTGGCTTTTCATCATTCTTATTAGGGATTTAATGACCGTATAAGGTATTTGGTTGTGAATACCATCTCAACAAGTGCAACTAATGTGAATGAGCGATCCCAGAGAGAAGATGTGAGGTCCTGAGATGAAGGTTAAATAAGCCTTCCTTTGTTGAAATAAAATAGATTTTTTCTTTTGTTACAGACCTTTTTGTCCATTCACTCTTGTTTTTTTCGGCTCGTATTACTTTCTTCTTTATCTTTTATCTCGTAACATCAAGTTCTTCCACTTGCGCTGTCTCTATGCGCAGGATAAGAAGATGCACACTGTGCAAAGATTCCCCGATACCGTAATTTAATCTAAATGGGTCCTTCATCCTTACTCTTTTGGCCACACTTTTGTTGTGGTTAGAGAGGCTTGAACTAACTCATGATGTGATTTATTTTGGGTGTGAATGTTTTCAAAAACATATTAGTCGCCCACACTTGGGTTGCACTGCGTTTTCGAGATAGCACTTTTAGGAGAAATACTGAAAGATGTGCAGTATATTCATGTATATACTTCACTGTATACTGTATACTGTACTGTAAATACACACAGTTTATGTACTACATAAACATATATTGTATGTACTGTACTTTGATCTGCTATAAACAAATTTGTATTACAGTTTTGAGCTTCGTACTAAATAAAATCTCCTACAATAAGTTTCCGTAAAGTATTTTATGTTCTTAATATTTTAAAAACTTCACGAGAAGAAAATAAAAAAGTGACCAAACCATTCCCGATTGCATATTTTGCGTTACCGATTTCTAGTTCATGTGAAACTACATTTTTTATAACAATTGATAATTTTCTGACGTGAAACTTTTTCTTTTCTGTTCATCTTGAACCGTTTGTATTAATTTTACTCACGTCAGCGCTGATTGATTTTATTTCACTGCTTCGTTGTTTTCGTTGTGTCAACTTTGTCTCCTTCGCTCCCTGTACATTTTCTCTACACTGCACCACGTTAATGAGAAAGCGTTAGTCTATCTCACTCTTTCATCAATGAAGTTAAGCAAAACGAACTGTAGTGTAAATGTCCGAGAATAATTTTTGTTATGAAACTAGTGATGAGCTGTTTTTCGATAACGTCTTTTTTTCAGTGAATTGTTCATTCGTGGACCATGTCTGTTCAGAAATGAGTCAAGGCAACAACTTGGAACAGCCTCTTCATTCTAATAATACCTATGTGTGTTTTTTGCATTATTCATAAGGTACCACCTTTGTGTATAGATATTACCATCAGCAATAATACTTCACTCCTCCCCCAAGACAAAGACCAACATTTCCTACTTCCCCTTACTTGATACTCCAAAACTCGGTGAAACACACAAGAGAAACTGGACTGAACACATCCGTTATACAAAACCCCGCATTTGAGTCAAATGACACGTACTTTTACTGCTAAAAACTGTCAATTTTCATCCCGCTACATCAAGGAAGGAGACACAACAGTCGCATGTCTTTATCACGCGCCCATGACGGATGTTCCTGAGTGACGATTTAAGGCCGAGACTCCGTCATCAGGAGTGATGTCGCTTGTGATCAGCCGCAAGCGGGCTCCAATTACGCTCTTTAATAAAGTGATCGGGCCCTTTTTTCCTGTGGAATTGTGGCATTGGGTGCAGAGTGAGACACCTTCAATTACAGGCTTGCTTGCTCACACGTGGTCAACGCGAGAGCGGGATTGCCCCTGTGTACTCTACATGCCCCACGTGTTTGCTTGGTTTGATGTCTCCTTGCGTGTGGATGATGTTTAATAGTGTTTCATTTAATAGCGTTGTATCTCTTCGTGCGTTGGATGATATTCATTTTCGTAGTGTCTCTCCGTGCGTTGGATGATACTTAATAGCGTTGTCTCTTCGTGCGTCGGATGCACTTAATAGCGCTGTTTCTCTTTGTGCGTTGGATGATAATTAACAGCGTTGTACTGTATCTCTACGAGCGTTAGATGATACATAATAGCGTTGCATCTCTCCGTACGTTGGATGGTATTTAATGGAGTTGTATATCTTTGTGCGCTGGAAGATACGTAAGAGGCACTTGCATTTAATGGAATAAAATTTTAACACACCGAAAATAAGTTCATCTAACACGCTCAAACGAATTGCCGCGTTGTTTCATGAATTTAATATAGCAAATAACGATGCAAAAGAAAAAGTAGAATAATAGTACCAACCACAATGTTCAGAGAAAAAGTAAATCTTATAAGATGTTTTCTCAAATTCATAAGTTTGAATATTACCCGTGACAAACTTGAAAACGTAATTGATGTTGGCATATGAAATTCATTGCGTTGCTGAGCATTAATTGTTCCAAAAGCAAGTGCTCGCACTATTTAGATTAAAATAACATTGGAATAGCATTGCTTTAATTAATTATCATTACAAAATCTTAACGTAGAGTACCCATTTGCTTTTCCGATAAACCTGTGTGTTGATATAATACAAGTATTTGAAGAACGTTTTATTTTGTGTTGAAATTTGTGTGGCTAGGAATTATTATTATTAATTCGATACACGGTTGGAATGTTCATTCTTTAATAGCGGCGGATTATGTAGTTTTTAGGCTAAGTGTAATTTTTGATGATATATATATATAAAACAACCGAAGAGTGACGTGGTTGCTGCTTATTATATCGGCCTTCAGCCACTGTGAATAGGTTCAAAAGGTTCAGAACCGCTGGGCAGTGAAGTTCACTAAGATAAGAACCGCTGGGCAGTGAAGTTCACTAAGATAAGAACCGCTGGGCAGTGAAGTTCACTAAGATAAGAACCGCTGGGCAGTGAAGTTCACTAAGATAAGAACCGCTGGGCAGTGAAAAAGCTCGCTGAGTTCAGAACCACTGGGTAGTGAAAAAGCTCGCTGAGTTCAGAACCACTGGGTAGTGAAAAAGCTCGCTGAGTTCAGAACCACTGGGTAGTGAAAAAGCTCGCTGAGTTCAGAGCCACTGGGTAGTGAAAAAGCTCGCTGAGTTCAGAACCACTGGGCGATGAAGTGGTTCACTTGGTTCTGAACCACTGGACGATGAATATGCTCGGAAGGTTCAGAACCGTTGGACTCGTTAATTGCAAGGGACTCAGGCCTCACTGAGCGTTTAAATAGAAGCCCTTCTGCCGTGCAAAATCCTTGTTGCTTTTTTCCTTGACTCTAACGACGATTTTTTCTGAGTGAAAGTTTCCTCGGCTTGCAAAAAGCGCCTTAAACTGAATGACAAACGCTCAGTTTTGTCGCAGAAGCTCCCGGCAGAAATTGAACTACACCATGGGAGTTCTTCATACATCATATAATCTTTTCAAAGAAGTGTAAAAAAACTTTGACGGATGCTTTTAATTAGTTGGAAGAGTTTGTCAAGCGTTTCCTGACAATTTTTCAAGTTTATTGACGTCGGGACCAGAATAAATTAAAAACACAGGGTCGGCGTTCTTACTCTCCTGCGGGTTACTTTTGAGTGAGATTTGTTGCTGGGGAAGAGTGATCATGTTTACTGATTTTATTTGTTCCATTATTTGTAGCCGCTGATTGAAAATTTACTTAAAAAGTTTAAATAAAATTGTGATAAGTGGACGAAGTTTTGACTATTAAAATTTTTTTTTCTCGCAATGGTGACATAATACGCTCGTGAAGTATGAGTTTAGCATCACCTTGTGACTCCACTCGTCCCGCTCTTTCATACGTGAAGCTGGATTGTGTAATTTCAATTTATTTCTTATTGTCAGTGGGCTAAAGCATTTAAAATCATTCCTAAAAAGGGGAAAATGCTTTTGACGCCATTTCAATGAGCAGAAGGGTTTATTTTTCTAGGTATAATGTTGTCGTTTTCGTAGTAGTTTTTTTTATTTAAAACAGAATCTGATTTGCTTTAAAAAAGCTTCACCCCAGGACGTGTCCTAAAAAATTAAAGCTTCATTTCACTATATTTTATGCACAAGTTAATTCCTTTCGCTTGTGTTTATAAAAAGAAAGCGAGGTGGCTTATCGTTTCACGAAGATTAATTGCCTGTGGAAAAGAAATCTCGTCAGACTTATTTATAGAAAGTAATATAAAAAACTGGACAGTTCCCTTCAGACGAGGATAATCATAACGTTCAACGTAGGTGATTTCCGAGTCTCGGGTTGACGATTATAAGAGCGAGCGCTTCAGTTAATGTTCTTTGAGATACGAAGGCTAAGTTTAACACCCATGATCGTAGAAGAGAAAGGAACCTTCATCTGGAAGAAAGTGGATCCAGGTTATCCTACCGAAAAGTTTCTTGTCAAATCCAGAGTCTGGGGGCTAATCACTTTTTAGGTGAGACCAAAAATGATGAGAGCCAAACCGAATGTTGTCAAGCCAGTACGGCTGCTCTCAAGTCTCCTCTGTGAACTAAAGTCAGTTTTTCTGTGCCCCTCTCGAGACATCAGCAACCTTGTGTAGGTAGGTCTGTCTCCTGGCGCGGGGCCGATGTTAAAACAGAAGCCAGGACTTCGTATTGCGCAAGCCTTCGTAACTGGTCCAAATCTGGCTTGTCGACGAACACTGTGGGCACACCTCGCACTTATCATAAGTTTCAAGTCCGTTCTGTTGAATATTATAGCACCTAAATAACCTTATTTATATTGTAGGCAAGCAAGCACGCTCAGGTAGTTACTATACCGAGCGAATTCAGTGTTCATTCTGTGAACAATCATTTGAATTTTGTGTTTTATCGGTTAAATTTGGTGTTGTGTAGAAAACGTTATCAATGAAGTTAGCAGAGAAGCTAAAAGTATGGGAAGACCTTTCCCTATCCACGTCATTTTAGTAGGTCGAACATTCATGCTATATGATAGTCATAGCTTCCAGAACAGCAAGAATTGGTGTCCAATGAGCGGTGTTGAAATCATCCTTTTTTAAAACGCCAGCTTTACGAAAGTCCTGCACACCTTCTCACAGATTTTTGAACATTCTCTATGCGTATTCTTAAACACTAAACATGAGCAAGCGAGGACAAAACGCGCTGGTGAGCAAAGAAAACGAGCACGTACGTGTTGCGTGTTGGACCTGCGTGCATGATGAATGTTTTTCCACCTGGAGGTGGTCGAGTGTAACTGCGTGCTGGCGATCCAGTTTCCTTTTTTGTAGCAAGCCTGGCTTACTTTTTTAGGGCTGGGTGTGAACTTTAAGAATCGGCTTCTGATCGCCGGACAAGAAGTGGAGGAAAGGCATCGTTTGTAAAGGGCAGCCAGGGTTGAGTGAGAGAAGTTGAAACTGGAGCAAAATGAGGTGCCCTTGTGCTGCCTTATCGACCTGATGCCGCATGCTAATGCCGTTCTGCTGCTCGGCGCGATTCAAGCACATCGCACGAAAAAAAGTATTCCTGACTTCCAATCGAGACGAGTTAGTGGTAAATGGTTGCTAAATTGGAGTGTAATCTAGCACGCTTCGAAAAACTAGTCTCTTCCTCAGTCTTTAAAGGCTTGTCATGACTTGGAAAAGTAACTTTTACTGAGGTACCAGCCCAGCATGCAGCGTAGCTGCCACTATTGTAGCTTCGCAGCTATCATTTCTCAAAGGTTTGTAATTTTGCTTCTCCGTTCCGGTTCTGTAACATATCAGTGCACGGAGTACTTCTTGCTGCTAGCAACTTTCGACTACGCTATGTAATTTTGAATGTTCAGGAATATTGGACCGCCATGCCTCTTTAGCCATACGACATCGCATTTTGAAAATAAAAATTTTAAGGCAATCAGAAGTTTATCTAGTATTATTTGGGATATTAAAGAGAATGTTGATACTCTAATACATGAAACCTCATTCTAATACTTGAAACGTCTTCAGCGTGTTCAGATAAGTCCGTTAATTATTTGCAAAATGCTGTTTTTAGCGCTGTGCTCACGTAGAAACAATGTTTAGGCCCTCTAAGATAGACAATTACTAATAAATTACTTATTACTACTAATTGCTGTCTCATAGTTTATTTTGCTCTCATTTTTAAAAGAAAATTTCACGAGAGAAACTAAAGCAAGCGTGGATGCCATATTTGTCTGTTAATGTTTTTGGTCAATTTTTCTTGAGCTAATTTCATTGAAACGAATAATAATGATTTAATTATAATGAATGATTAAGAATAATATTAAAATGTTCTATTAATTTACTTTGGGATGAAGCATTTGTGTATTATTTCCATTTACCCATTTGTAATATCTCTAAGTACTAAGTAGTCAGTGAATGCAATCGAGGATTGTGTTGAGCTAAGGAACGTTAAAATTTGTTAACTCGTTGACTGCGGAGTGACTCACCGGTGTTCATTAGGGAGATTTGCATACTGCGACCGACAAACCAGTGACCACAAGCTCAATTGTCATAATTGCTTGGTCAACCTTGAACAAAACACGATAGATTTCATATCTTTAATTTTCATTGTTAAATAAAAATAATTAACTTCAATTAGAGGTGAATATTTAACTTCAGTTTAACCCGCCGCAGTCAACGCTGGTGAAAAACAATAACATCGACAGTAGGAAACTTAATGACACAAGTAATTAGACATATTATAGTAACAATGTATTGAAATAAGTAGTTAAAATTAGAAGCAAATTCGAATTATCGTAATACTTATTTGGATAATGGCACACACAGAAAGTTTTCGGTTGCTAGGTTATTTTGTGTGTGACGAACACGTAAATTTTGAACGTGTTGTATGATTCATGATTGTTAACTTCTCCCTTTATTATTTTTTTCCCCTTAACAACGCAACGCTTCAGTGTTTTTTTCTTAATCATTTGGCAAAATCATCATGGACTGAAGGCATTAAATATATTTTGTTCATTGTAGAAATATGAGATTGAATGTAGAGATTTTTAATTTTCCAGCAACATGTTTAGGAAACGCTTTGTCAGAATCGAAATCATTTTCGGATTTAAATTTTTGAGTTTCTTTGGTATTTAGTGCAACATCTTTTTAGTTAATGATCCCAAATTAATCATACTGCTAGAAAATTCTGGTCTCAAAATGTCATTTTGAAGCAAGCATATTCTTCGTCATGCGATCGCCTAGCAGATGCAGAAAATTGCATTCAAAAATTCAATGAATTGCAACGTTCTGAGTGAAATTTTGTCTCTACGAAAGAATCAGTACCGAAGTTATTGATCACGCTTCCTCTTTCCTGCATCCAGTGAATGAGGCAATTTGATCTGTGGCAAACTTTCTTTTGGTATGGATGACTATTTTGGTATGATGGTGCGTTCAGAAATGTGGAATGCAGTGTTGTGGAATGGTTAAAGTTGTGCTATGAATGACTATTTTGGTGGTACGGTGTGTTGAGGTCTCCGGGAAAAGGATTGCTGTGGATTTCTATATTAGTGGGATGGTGCATTGATATCCGTGCCAAAAGTTGTGTTGTGGATGACTATTTTGATGTTACAATGCGTTGAAATCTCCGGTAAAAGTTGTCCTATTTTCAATGTTTCAACACTGAAGATGGAATTATAATATTCCAAAACGATCGCTTGAAGAAAATTATGTGAATCAAAATTTTTACTCTGGTTCTTCTTTTTATCTTACCGTTGCCTAGCTTGGTGGTACGGTGCATTGAAACCCCTGATAAAAGTTGAGCTATGGATGGTTATCTTGGTGGAACAGTGCGTTGAGATTTCTGGCCAAAGATGTTTGTTTAGGCTTATCATTTGATCAGGTAGTCCCAGTCTTACTACCCAGTCTAACTTTTTTGCCTCCTGCATGCATGTTTTTCGCCGCCCAAGTGATTTTAAGAGATTAAATCGCTTTGGCGGCGAAAAACATGCATGCAGGCGGCGAAAACGTTAGACTGGGTGTAGAATCTGCTTTTTACAGTGCTTTCAATGTTTATGTTTGTCTACAAAGGAACCTCTTTTTGCGCCATTTTAAATTGATGTTTCTTACCATTCTTGTGCACTCCTCGAATGCTGGAAACTCGTGGTCATATTTGAGTTTTGCATCCTCAATTTTGCAATACTTTTGCGTTAAATTTCAAAAAAGTTATTTTTTACCTGAAAAAATAATTTTTTGGTTAATGTTGACGCCTTTATGATTCTTGAACTGAATTACCCTGAAATTTTGATTCCTTCAGACATATTTCTTAAGCCGGAGTATTCTTTTCAACGAGCTGGAATTTAACCTTCGATTTGCATAGCTTTCAATAGTTGTTTGAAAATAATAGTTTATGTTAGGACTGTATTTTATTTTTATTTTCGTGTTAACCAATCCCACAATTCCAGTTTTTGATTCACTTGAAGCTATTTTCGTCGTGTTTTGAAATATTTCAGTTGAAAAATGTACCCAATATTCCAGAATGTCTAGCTTTTAATTCGTGTGTTTCGTTTGAGGCTTTTTTCAATATCCTTTGAAACACAGTCTTCTAGATTGCATTAAACGTTCCAGCATCCTTAATATTTCATACATTAGATGCTTCTTTCATCTCAATTTAAAATGTCCTCTTCGGAAAAGCGTTACACGTTCCTGCATTCTTTATTTTTCACCCATTCGAGGCTATTTTCAATTTCAAACTTCCACTCCAGAAATGCATTACATGCTCCTACATTCGTAAAGAAATGCATTACACGCTTCTGCATTCTCAATTTTTCATCGGTTCACACTGCTATTTCCACTCTGTCCCTAAAATCTGGACGCACTGGAAACAAACCCCTGGAAAGACGCGTGGTCGAGCATTTCCGTCTTTGCGAGCTGCGCCTATTGGGCGCGACGGCGTAAGTCGCTTGGCTCCTCGTTGCTGCGCCCATCTGTCCTCCTGTTGTTTTTGCACGAGGTATTGACCGACCCATGAGCTGTTGACCTTAGGCCTATGCGCTTTAGGTCGGCTGCTGTAGGGTCAAGCTTGCTGGGCTATGCAGGGAGAGTGCGGGTGGTGTCGCACAATTTGATCGAAGCGATGTTCTGCTCTGAATATCGTATGAAACGTATTCTGCTCTGAATATCGCATGAAACGTATTCTGCTCTGATTATTGCATGAAACGTATTCTGCTCTGAATATTGTATGAAACGCGTTCTGTTCTGCTTAATGTTCTTATGTGAAATGAAAATTGAAGCTATGGTTGCAGTCTTTTGATTTGTTTTCCGAACATATGTTTCTAAAATCCGTATTGAAATGATAAAAATATTCCCCTTGAGTGTGAATGCATTAAGGTAATTGATTTTCGACTTAGTATTTATACGTACTTTAGAATTACATCCAACGAGAAACAGGAGGGAAAAAAACTTTTTTTGAATGCGCTTTCCTATATCCGTACTATTTACATCCATATCCGAACCTCTGTATTTTGGGAGAACGTTTCAAAGAAAGCATTTTGATCGTACCAAAATGACCTGGAGTTGAAAGCGCATTACGCTGGCAGTTTCCGAACTGGCTTTTGGAAGAGAGATAAGTTTTGTCCGCAATGAATGAGCCGCTCACAATGGGTCGCCATGTCCTCGCCATCAAGCGAATGCCCATTCTTTTTTCCTGGTGCAGTCGGGGTCAAGATATTCTTCGGTCTCTCATTCAGGAATTTGAAGTGACCGCCTACAAAGGCAAAAGAAGCAGCTGCATGAAGCAATGCCAGCAAGGCCTATGTCTGATAGGCCTAATCGCAAAACTTGCCTGCATGCATAAACAAGGTGTTGTCGCACAACGACTCTGCGATCCGACCTTAGATAACCAACTCAAATTGCTCTTAATGGTTTTTCGGCTTACCTCAGACAAGTTCTTGCTTCATCTAAAATAGTGCATTTTTTTAGCAGCTTTCGAGCATGCCAGAGGCCATTTCTATCTCATTTGAATCTCATTATGATTTTCAAGAGTTGAAATCGATTCCATCTTACTTGTTTCGGCTGTCTTACGTACTTTAAATAATAATTTCACTTATGTTTCTTGTTGCGACGACTTTTGCTCTTTGCTACTGAGCTCCATGTTGAAATTGGCCCAGTTTAACTCATTACTAGACGCTGTCAGCGTTCGGAAAAAAGCAAGCATCCTCTCAAACTAAAGCATTCACTGATCGATCTCCAGTTGTTCATTCGACGTAGTCTTCTTGGCCTCTCCAACACTACCACAAAAAATCCCCATTGCCTCTGCTTAGAACAAAGCCCAATTTCGGGCTTCCAGAGTGAAGCGAGATGAATATTTTTTGTTTGCGGTGTGCGAGTGTCGAGGCTGAGCGAAGACCCAGAGGCTTGTTTGGGATCCATAGATGACCCTTTTGTTGGTCATCACGCGGCCGACAGAGCCGGTCAAACTTCTGCAGCACATCTGTCCTAGACCAATCTCAACACCCTGGCTCAGTTGACAGAGGCGACCATTTCCCTTGCGCGATTTGGTTCGGTTTTGGCCGATGCGATCTCTTGATGAGGAAGGAATCTAATTCTTTTACCAACGAGAAGATTGATTAGTTGAGCTAGTTGGATCACGTTTTCACGGAACGCTTTTATTCCTGCATTTTTATTCAATTCAGCAGACGAACTTTGCAGTTTGCTTCAGATAGGCATCATGGACGTGGAAAGAACAAAGCAAAATGTTGATGGGCGAGTGTAGCAAAGTGCTTTGAAGTCTGGAGTGACACCTTTATGGGCAACTATTTGCTGTGGTTGTGGGCAGTCCTTAAAAAAATAGGCTAATGAAACACTCGGAATAGATCACCATTGTACACCTGGAATTGAAATTGAACGAACATCAAATGACAAAGAGAATGGAAACAATGTTCTTCCATCTACACGTTCATGAAGCTAAACCAAGATTTTATTATAAAAATTGTGGGATAATTGGTCATTAATGTATAAAACTGTGAGTGAGCCAACTGAAAGAAGTTTGAATTTTTGAAATTACGACACATTTGTTAATTCTTTGTGTTATATTGCAATCGTATTTAAGGAATCACAAAACTGATTTTTTAGAGACATGACATTACCCACGTTAATATTGGATTATAATGAACTTGAAATGCTCAAACCGATTTTGCTTGTAAAGGTCCTTGTTATTGCTACTAATTTTTCCTTTACTTTTTTCAAATAGCAACTCGCATTATTTCACATTGATGGATTTTTTTTACATAAAATTTATGATGAAGCTCACATGAATTTTTTCCAATATTTTAACATAAATGTTTAACATTTTAACTTAAATATTTCACATATCATTTTAAATAATATTTAACATATCATTGTGTAGTTTACCATTTCTCTGATTTGTTTTTTGTAAATGTTGAGTAGTGTTATTGGGTATTATAGAAAATGTTGAATATTTTTTTATGTGATAGCAAAAGTTATTTTCTAAGGAATTGTTCAAATTGCTCAATATTTTTTAACGTGAGTGTAAATGTTTGCATTTTTTTGGTGTATTGTTGTAAATATTTCATTCCATTATAACGTAATGGAAATAAATGTTCGACATTTTTCTGGCATGTTGTTGCAAATGTTCAACATTTTTCTGGCATGTTGCTTGTTGCAAGTTTTCAACACTTTCATGGTATGTTGTTGCAAATGATCAATATTTTTTCCCACGTATCATTATTAAAATTATTTACATCTTTACTTACGGCTTATTGTTGTGCAATTTTAACATTTTGCCAAGTATCATTGTCAATGTTTTTTTTCAGGTTATTTCAAATATTTAACTTCAAGTGGCGCATTTTTGTGGATGTTCAATGTTTTTCCTCGTTCATTGTAGGAAAACTTAACTTCTTGAACGTATTATTGTATAAGTTTTGCATTCACGTGATGCAATATTACGCTCCGCTTCTCGTTATTCCAGCATATTGTTGTAAATGTTAAAGTTTTATTGGTGCATTATTGTGCATCCTTATTGCCTATTTTACATTTTTCGGTCGTATGACAATATGACAATATGTGTATACTTGACAATTTTCAAACGTCATCTCTTCTTGCCCTGCATTTTTCTGACGTTTCATTGCATAATTTTTATTTTTTAGACGTATTATTGAACCCGTTTCTCATATGTTTTAGTGCATGCGATGTAAGTTTTTCACATTAATATTTGGCATATCCGTCTTTCCTGCACATATTTTGCCGAATTTTTGCACACGTTGTACATTGTTCTCACGTATCATAGATCGTGCAGTGCATTGTTGAACTCATTATTGGATACATTTCATTTTCTCTGATATATTCCTGCACATGTTCTGCGTATTATGACTTGTTTTTGCACATTCCTTGAATTTTCTGCCATATTATTGCACACTTTATACATTTCCTGAAGCATTGTTGCTCATATCCTATATTTCGTGCCGTATTATTGCACACGTCTTTATCTACCGACGCATTATTGACCTCTTTACAATTTTTGGCGCATTATTGCACATTATTTCCATCTTACTTCTGGATTGGCTCAAATTTCAGGATGTGCCGAGTCCAAATAAGGTACAAGTACTTTCTGAACTCACTAATTTACAAGTTTACAAGTACCCGCTTACCGTACTTTCTGAACTGACTAATTGACAAGTTTACAAGTACCCGCTTACCGTGCTCTCTGAACTTAATAATTGACAAGTTTACAAGTACCCGCTTACCGTGCTCTCTGAACGCAATAATTTACAAGTACCCTCTTACCGTGCTTTCTGAACTCAATTTCTAACCAAGTGTCATGATGGTCATGTCGCACGAAAATTATCATAAGATGTTTTTAATTCATGCAGTCTTACGTATATCCACTTATACTCACATTTTAAACCTTGCTCTTTCTTGACAAGAACTTCAAGAGATTAGTTATGATAAATTTATTTACGCCTCAGACTTCACAAGTGCTACGTCATTGAAGATTTGTCATTCGTAACAAACTTTACCGAAGTAAAAGGTTCTATTTCTTTCTTGCTCTGACCAGTGAGTTAATCAGTTCGATACTCTGCTGATTTTCCATAAAAACGACAGATAATCTTTTTCTAACAGGAACTACATTCTGTTCGCTGTACTGGATATTTTTCATGAACATGACAGATATTATTGTTTTCCTGACAGGAACTACGTATATTCAATTCGATACACTGGCAATTTTTCATGAAAGTGACAGATGGTTTTTTTTTCTAATAGGAACAATATTCAGTTCGAAACACTGGTAATTTTTCATAATCTGACTGATAAATTTACTCCCCACATGAATGATCCATGAATGATCCATGAATCCCCACATGAATGATCCACATGTGCGCCTTGATCCGCCTTCCAAATGTAAACTGACGCCGTAAGTATCTTATCGTGTCACATGTTATATTTCCCAATGATAATATTGTCTTGAGAGCAAGTGTGTTATGATATTGTTTTAAGCCGTCATTATAAACTTAAATTAAAGTTAAACAGACGCCGCAATTGTTTCATCGTGTCACATGCGTTTTCCCAATAATAATATTGTCTTAAGAGTAAGTGTGTTCTTAGGATTTTTTAAGCATGCAGTTTTCATCACCTTTGTAAAAATGAGCAGTTTATATTGTATTCAAAAAAACACTAGGTTTTAGTTTCTAAATCATGCATACTTTATTATTTCCTGCCCATCGTTAAGTCTTTGTCATTCGATGATATGAATAACTTTTGTTTTGATATGAAATTTTCTGTTTTGTTTGGCTTCATACACAGAGAATTGTAGTAATGTTAGGGCTAAATCATTTTTTTACAATATGTTCTCATTATTAAAATGATTGATAAAATTTTAGAATTTCTCCGTATAGCCATATAGTCATTTGTTTTCAAGTCCACAGTCTTTAAGTATTATTGGACATGACGCACGATTATTGTTACATGGTGATGGGAAATCCATGAAGGGAAGCAGAATGTAGCGTATGCTGGTGAACGAACATCTAGTTAACAGTTCGAAAGAAACAGCTCTAATTACTGTCAATGTGCGCAAATTCCAAACTTAATCTCAAATGATCGATTTTAGAAAAGTAGCGGAATAGGTAAGTTCTGCGCAATGTAGATTTTTCGGTGGATGCTGTGTTTCTACAGTGATGCTGCGTAGACAGGCAGAAGAAATGCTGATAAGCCAAGCTGATGATGCGTAATATGAGCGTACTCCAACTAGAACACTATGTACTACACCCGTAGCACACAACTACACGATACTACACTACACTACGTAGTCGTCAAGCGATATTATAGTCTTATAAACGGTAGTACTGAAGTTCGATAGACTTAAGTTTATTACTTAAGTTTATTACTTGATAATATTTAAGCTTATTAGACGGTGGGTTTCAAGTCTCCTGCGGACTTCCTTTTCCTCCTTTGGTATACTAGGTCGTAATTTGCTTTGAGCAGCGTCTTCTGCTCGTAAAATTCTCATATTTTTATGAATACGCACTCGTACAAGAGACACTGCGCTTCGATACCACAAACTGCTCTCTTGTTAAAGTCGATTGGAGAGACTATAGTGGCAATGAAAAAAAAACTAACCGGAGTTTATTAGTTGGTGAGATTAGTAAAACTGGTTGGTTTTGAGTCTAATGTCCCATTGAAACTCCTGAACTCCTAGTTGCTTAGATTTATTACAGATTGAGGCCTACCCAATGAAAAATATTCTGATCTCTTCATTGCTGATAATGAATGCTTTGATCGCCTGCATTTACTTTCTATGCGTTGATGCTTGGTACTCTATGGAGTTGTGTCACTCGTCATAACTTTCCTCTTGCTAGTTTCACGCACTACGTGCGAACAGAATAGTAGAAAATTTTATCGGTAAATAGCACAGCAACACACAGTTGGGACAAACAGTGCGTGGGCGCAGCCGCTGCACTGTTGAAGAACAGCATGGTCAACAGAATTTTGAGCTGCCCATCTCGGTTGACAATGACCTTTGCCGGACGGCTGTTGGTCTCCGCTTACCTTTTTTTGCCGGTGACCTGCCTTTGTTTCCTGAAAAGAGAGTGCGCCGTAAACAACCACATTATCGTATTGACCGTCTCCTCAGAGCGACAGCTTTTCGGTCTTGCCACAAATTATCGTTCAACTGGAAACCCCGTTTCATTTCGAGGTATTTTCGGCTTTCAACTCACGAGCTTACTTCAAGCTATTTCGTCATTTCCTTAAATGGTCGTTCAACTGGAAACCTATTTCAAGGTGTTTTCGGCTTCCCATTCAACCCACGAGCTTACTATGAGCTATTTTGTCATTTTCCTCAACAGCTGTTTAAATAAAATTTAATTTCGAGGTATTTTCGGCTTTCATTCAAATCACGATTTTCATTCAAGCTATTTTGTCTTTTTCCAATATAGCCGTTCAACTGTAACCATATTTAGCAATGGTTGCCTTGTTTCTCGGTGTCACACTCAACAAATCGGTCTAATTGTTAGGGTCCTAAAGTGTCCGTCAACGCGGCTCGGCTGTGTAATTAGCGTGTGTGATTTAGCTCTGTGTAATTTACCAGCTGAAATTGTTTAATTCTAATTTTGCCTTAAATTGCCCATTAATTATAAGAACTTTCTTGAGGATTCTATGCATGTTTGCTTAGTTCGACATTCTACTGAAACAATGGCTTTAAACTTTTATTATAATTTACGTAAATCCGTTCGAGTTTGATAAACACGCATTTTCCTCGATGATACTATTCAACTCCAAGCGTTTCATAAAATACTGTTTTTAACCTAGAATATTCTTAGGAATCGGCTATCGGGCTGAGACTCCCACGTCAGTTTGGCATGTGTGCAAATTTGAACAAAATTTCGTTCGATGAGTGAACTACCTTATCATTTTAGCTCATTTCCCTTCAATAATTTCAGCGTGTAGTTCGAGCAAGTACACCAATTGACAAATCTATCGATTTCAAGGTCTAATTTTGATACCTTCTGAGACGGAGCATGAACCAGAAAATTTACTCTTTAATTTTGAGTACAGCAAAAAGTTGTTGGCGGCTGGAATTTTCACTTTGTCTAGATAAATCCTGAATTAACTCCAGTTTTCCTGTTGCATGGAAAATCACTTCTTTTACTTTATTTAAGTGCAAATCAAAGAGAGGTGATTGCGGATTATTGTCACAGAAAGATAAAATGCTGCTTTTTTCATGGCTTAATTCGTGTCGAGATGCAGCTTCCCTCTAGGATTGCGCTTTATCATTCAGATAAGATCTTCTCTTAAGACGTACGTGAGATTTGTCAAGTGTAAGTGAGTAAAGAGCAGTTCTTCTTTATTGCATTTTTGTTCACCGTTATTGCTAAAACTATAAACAGTGATATCACTTAAATTGGATGACGCAGCTAATATTTTGTTATCGGTCATCTGTACACTTTGCAGCCTTTGTTTCTTCAATCCACGTGCTATTTAATTCGACGTATTAGTGCAAATTATAATTTGTGCCATTGTGCATCTTTGTTCCTTGATAGTTAAAACTTTTTTGATGATCGTCTGTTTGCAGTTGCACATGTTTGGTGCAGATTGTAAGTTTTTTTTCCAATCATATTCCGATGCTATCAAGGCAGCATTTTTGAATAGCTGAAAAACCTCTTAGTGCTCAAAAGGTGGTGTGGCTCTGCTAACTTGATTTATCCTTTCGTTGAATAAATGAAAGAAGCTCTCATAGCATTTATTGCGAATAGTACATGCTTCTCAAGCCTTCACGTCGAAAATCATGGCATAATTGAACACTAGTAATATTATTCTCCTAAGGGGAGAAATAACTGGTGAAATACTGACGTGCACTTGAATCTTATAGCCATTTGTCAATGTAAGTTTTTGTAATTTCTACTATTCTGCAACGTTGATATTTTCGTTAAAATTATTTATCCTGGTAATTTAAGCTTCAGATTAAGGGCCTAACCTCTTTAAGGATTGTGTACGGCCTTGTAGTTTAAATATTTCCCATAAATAATAGCTATGATACACGGGTTCAAACTAGAGTAGCATTCGCATTAAAGTTCTAAAATATCTGGTAACCATGCAAACGATTTTTGGACATTTTATTCCCTCGTCCAGAAAGCTAAAGCGGAATACAGGGCGTCAATTTTCAAATGTAAATATGGCGTAAATTTATCAAGGCCTAGTTTGAGATGCTGAGCCGTATCGAAGAGTACGTTTTACTAGAAATTTTGCTTATTTCTTTCTTAATCATCCAACAGTGTGAGTGTAGTCCCACTGTGGTCTGTAGTTCTAGTGGGACAATTTTGACTACGACCACTTTAAGAAACAATTATGCAGGGTAATCCAGAAGTCACTTTAAAATTTGGAATATTTATTACGCAAAATCTACGAAAGATACAAAGCTCTAGTTAAGTGCAGAAGAAAGGAAAATGCTAGGAGTTTTTACTTAAGAAAAAATTATTCAATTGTTTTCAGTTATTATCCTGGCACAAACAAACTCTTTGCGCTGTACTCTGCATGTAGCTTCTCAGAATTTCTTGTGAAATATGACGAGTATTTTTCTTTGATTATCGTATGTATCAATTCATGGAGAGTGCTTGGAATATTTACAAAGACTCTATTTTAAATATACCCAAGGATAAACTCTGGAGAAGCTGAATCTGGCGATCGAAGCGGCAAAGGAATCTCACCAAAGCGTGAAATTAGTCGACCTGGAAATGCTTACCTTCGCAATATCATAGAGTCCCTTGCTGTGTGAAATGTGGTCCAATCTTTCTCCTGTGACCAGCAGTTTTTCCAGCATCGTCTTCAAGAAAATTACATTCCACAGTTGCTGCTCTCTCTTCAACTGTGTATAGAGCCATTTTAGAGGTTTCACGAGTATTGTATTGTTTTATCCATAAGTTTTATTATGGCCAGTCTGTTTCATAAATGTATGAACTCTCAATATTCCTCCTTCTTTTACACTTAACTAGAACTTCGTATCTTTTAATGTTTATGCGTAACATGAGCTTAAAATGGTTAAAGGGACTTTGGCCCGACCTGTATTCCACTGCCAATCTGTGAGTACTTTGAATTCAAAATTCACCGCAATACTTCAGGGAAAACTACTCATGACTGGCACGAACGAAAATTCCCGCGTTCATGTTTTCTTACAATTTTGAGCTGTTTTTAAAACAGAATTTCATCCTCGATGAATTATAGTGAAGTAATATTATATGAACTAATAATCACTCTATTAAAATTTTAACTGTTGTAGCTCATAATATCCAATTTGTCATTTAAAGCATTTTTCAACAATAATAAACGTTAATCACTCAATTTTTTGGACTTTTATCATACTACGACTCCCCTTACAGCTTATCGGTGTGCATTGTCTATTAAATAAAAATAAAATTTCAACTATTGTAAACTTGTCCTTGTATGTCAGCGTATACTGTAAGATGTGAAGGGTATTTGCTGAGCCCTCATTTAGAATGTAAAATACAAGATCATATGAAACAACTCAGAAATGCAATCCTACAGAAGAAAAATTTTAAATTGCTATAGCATCATGTGAAACGCAGCGTGGAGGATAGACCCTGCTGGAATATCATTTTAAAATATCGTAGCCTTCCTCACAACGCAAGTTCAAGGATTATCTGTACTGAACGATCATTTTAAAATACAACGGCGTCATTTGAAACCCAACTCTGAGGGAGCTAAAAACTGCACCGAGTCTGCACCGGAGGTGCCTATTGTGAATGCTGCTGGTGCGCATCCAAAACGAGAGACGACAAACAGGAAGCATCGGACTTTGTTCACCAAGTTTGAGGTCATACGACCATCTGCATTTCCGACTGCTCAGGTCGTGCTGCGTTATGTACCCAGGACGCCTCTTTCTGTGCTGCCCAAATTGCCGTGTTTCAAATCCCTTGACTCGCGTTAAGTTCCCGAGAATTTCCGCTTTTTTTTTATTCTTAAGACCATTGTTACTCGGCCGTCGCCACTCACTTTTTGAGGCGAATTGAGAACAGCTGCCCTTTTCCGGTATCATTTCTCGTGACGGACACTGATGGTTAAAAATAACTTTCGCTCGTACGTTTTTTGACTCTAGAAAATCGGGTCAGAAAACTATTTTTGAAATCTACAATCGATGGAATCTGGGTTAATTCTAAGATAATTTGATTTCAATCACTGCAATAAAATTCCTAATTCATTTTAAATTCTACAAAGAAATGTTTTTTTAGCGGTTCAGTGATTTTAATTTTAACAAAGGATTTCATGTCTACATTAAGATGCTATGGAGAGCATAACTGAAGCATCGAATTTCATTTTACCAATAGTATTTTATGGTAAAAGGATTCATGATTGGATTCGTGCTAGGAAAGGGGATAACTGAGAAAGTGAGAAATACCAACTCCCCGAGGAAGCCAGAGGCGAGATCGCTTCTCCATGATCCCACCCTAGATGACAGGTTGCGTCGATCTGCTTCTGTCATCTTGCTGCAACTTCTGTCCAATCTGTCGAACGCGATTCATGGCGGTCCTACAACAGGAATTCTGATACCCGAACTGTTAATTTGTTGCAGAAGTTAGACTTTTGTTCGTCAGAGAAAAGGAGCTTTCGGAGTTTTTCTTCTCGGAAACGACCGTGGTTTTGTCTAGACACCGGCGGGGCGCAGACAGCAGCTACGGACAGCATCGAAGTGTGTAATCAATGGAAGCTATTTAGAGGTCGGGAAACTCTAGTAAACTTGCCCGGGAATGAGCCATGGATTGTTTTTTAGAGTAAGGAATTGCTTCAGGATGGTGCAGTTACTTCGAGATGTTGGTATAGTAATTTCAAGGTGTTGGCGTAATTAGTTTAAGTTGTTAGTATTGATATTTCAAGGTGTTTGTTTGGTTATTTCAAGGTCTTAGCATAATTAATTCAAGATGTTGGTATAGATATTTCAAGGCTTTGGAGTTATTACTTCAAGGTGTTGGCGTAAAATAGTCTACGATACTGTTTTACTTAATAAGGTATTTGGTTTTGGATATCGATTTAATACTCAGGCATAATGCCCCTGAATTCAATAAAAAGAAATAGAGGGGATTATTGCTCTAGTTGAAGAGAAAATTATGCGCTCGGATTTATGGAATTCATGATGAGCGTATGGTACAGATGTGACATTATTTTGTACCAGCGCATGAGCAAAAATTTATCACGTTTTAATATAAGTTTACATCCATACTTATGGGAACTCAAAAATACTTTTAGCAATACAAGTAATAGAAAAATGTGTTCATCGCTTATAAAATCCAACTCCGCTTATGCGAGTATAAATCACATATTTGATCCGGCTCGTGTATTGCGAATGCGAAACAAAATTGATGCGTATTTTTTATTTATGTATTCTCTTTACCTATGCATTCCTTATTGCTATTGCAACAAACGACCTTTCTGGAGCTTGAATACGGGGGAAGTGTTACCATATTTCAGACGTTCGAGTCCTGGAGCGTTGTGGCGGACGGGACAATGAAGACCGGCACGACATCAAATTTGCCTTACAAAGATATACGAGAATATTCCTATTGCAAGGCGTGTATCAGGGCCGCTATGATGGTGATAGAGCTTTATTTTGATAGCATATGAGACGGAAATTTTAAGCTGCAGCTGCTTGCCTGGAAGATGTATGGCTGCTTGTTATTGTTGTGTTTTCCTCCGCCTTTAAATTATTGCTGCGTTTTTTGTTTGAGTAATTTTTGTTGCTATGATTTTAATTGGTATTTTTCAGCTCTTGATAGGTTCTTTGAGCTCAGCTCTGTTTAGTTCAACGCTGTGCTTCATAGATCTCTTTCCAAAAGCTTTGTTAACTGTCAGAGGATAATGTCTTTCCTAAGATATATATCTTCAATGAGCATTCCTACCTTAGTAACCTAAGTAACCAAAGGTGGAGAGAGTTTTCGAGTTCTCAATGACTACTTTGAGTGTAGTAAGGTTAGATTGAACAATGGATGCTAGTAACATTCACTTTTGTACTGATGCTTCATGACATTAGGCATTAATTATGTTGTTAAAACGTCAACATGACATGAAAAATACGCGACGGCTGTAATACATACTTATGATAACCTGAAAAAACTGCCAAGTCATGGGAGTACACTTATGTGAAAGTTTTTTTTCCATACTAAAAACGTTGCGCGTGCGCTCGAAGATTCATGATTGCGAATGTAATTGTAATACTTTTTTCTCCAGTACTTTTACTATGATGCCTGTGCGTGCTTGGTGTCTGACGGCATAAAATTGGAGAAGCAACCCGAGAACGAGCCGTGCGGCTTGTTTCTCTCGTCATGTTCCAATTTATTTCACTCTAGTTCATTTTTTGGCGATAACTCAGCTAATCAAAACCTCAGCCGCGTCTCGTGTTCTGTAACGTCATCATACGTTCTTAAGATCAAACTCATATCATCTCGATCTGTTCTTCGGTGAACTCGTTGAAACATAAGATTCAAAAAACGCATCAGGAGTGAACTGTGACAGGAATTATTCTAATGTCATGCACTCTGAATTTATTCTTCATTTCGTTGGCGGCAGGCCAAATTTTGACTGAAATTTCGTGAAGAATCAACGTAAATACGAACACAGATGTTGTTTTATTTTATCGACTGAAATTTTGTAAACAAATTAAAGTATTCCTACAGATTTCTAAGTGAAGACATCTGTGTTGATCGAAAATAAGTCACGAAGTTCATGGATAAATTCATTCAAATTAATTCTTAATGACGCCAAAAAACTGTTAATTGTAATTGTGACACGAACATGAGATCGTTTAAAATTAAGATACAACAATATGACATGATGTAAACAATATGTTAGATAGAACACAATAGTATGTTCCATAGGATACAATACTTAAATAGGTTGTAAAACTTTCATAGGATACAATAATCAGACATGACGTCTCAAATATCATGTAGGTTGCGTTATTTTAGTTCTGCATTGTCTCATTTAAATGGGAAAAAAATAGTTTTTCCTTGCGACTCAATGCGTATATTTCCATCACTGACTACTAGAAGTAACAATCAGCTGAAATGAGTAAAAAAATTTTCGAACTGATTTTTGTAATCCTTATTTAATTTCTCAGGAATTGCATCTATTTAGAGACAAAAGTTAGTGAAAAGAAATGAATAATATCGTCTAAAGGAAATTGCGGGCGATTAATGCGTTCGCTAAAAGATTCTATTTTGTTAAACAAAATCGAAATTAGCGAGTAGAAACTTTCATTTTTTATGCATAACTGCAAATTATTGCCAGTTACTTTAGCAGCAGAAGCTTTGCATGAAAATGCTGGACAATGAACGTAAAACTATAGATTAAATTCGACCAGAAATGTTTCACACTTTCAGCACTTGATAAGCTGCACACAGAACACAAAAGAAACAAGCCTTTTCTCAGCATACCTGGAAAAAAATTTACCAGTTACTTCAGCCGAAGCTTTTCGTAAAAATGCTGGAAAGTAAATCTGTTGACTAAGTTGGAGCGGGAATGTTTCATGCTTCCGACTCTTGAAAAGCTGCACACTGCACATTCAATCTGTGCGGAACGCATGACAACAGAAGAGGATCTGAACTCTGTACAGCATCGCGTTGTTCTCTATGAGGTCGACTAGAATAGGTTGCCATTGAACCTGCAGTTTTCCATAGAATCTGTTGCCATAGAATCTGTTGCCATGAATCTGTTGCCCTGAATCTGTTGCCATCGAATATCTTGCCATAGAATCTGTTGCCATAAAATCTGTTGCCATGAATCTGTTGCCATTGAATCTGTTGCCATAGAATCTGTTACCATAGAATCTCTTGCCATAGAATCTGTTACCATAGAATTTGCAGTTGCCGTAGAATCAGCTGTGCGGAACGCATGACAATCGAAGAGGATCTCCACTCCGCACAACTCTACTGCGTCCGTCCGTGTTGTTCTCTATGAGGTCGCCTAGAATAAGTTGCCATAGAATCTGCAGTTTGAAACGCTCGCCGTGCTCAGAAGGATCGTGTAATGTTATAGAGGGTATGCAGGCCGGTTGAAAGAAGGCTATTGTTGAAGAAGGCCTAGCAAGGGGGGAGGTTCTGGCATAGGCCTGGCAGATGCCTATTGAGCGGCGTGCAGCACTGAGGCTTTGCAGGCCTATACACAATTGCGCCTGGGAAGCTTCAAATTCGTGCCTAAAGCATGCGCTTCGAAGTTGTGTGGGTTGATTTAACGCAACTGAGCCTTCGGAGGGTAAATTGAGTTACTTTAATCGTGTTTTAGATAAGTTTAGGTTCTCGGCTGCTCCGAGATTGTTGTAAAATGTAAAGGTCTTTCAGTAATTTGTGTTGGCGGATTCGTATTTAAAGTACGCGCATCGAAGTCAAATGCATTTATTTTTCGATGTTGTCTCGTTATTGCAAAATGTACCAGTCGACTTTTCTTCTTTGGTAAATTACTTTCCAGGTCTTAACATATTAATTGTTCATGCATTTATCGGGCTGCACTAGTTATGTTCTCAGAATGAAAAGCGTTGTCGTCGATTTTACTTGAGTGATGTAAGAAAAATTGCGGCGGGCCTCTGATTATGGTTTTCAGAAATAGTTACATACATTGAGAATTGATTTAATGAAATATATTTTCAAAATGCCCGTAAAATAAAAAAATTCGTTATTTATGGATCATTATTTCTGAATGAATGATCATCTAGAAAACGTCAAGTTCGACAGCGTGAAGTCATGTTGTGGTATTTAGAAAATTAAAAATTCTGCTGCCCGAAATTTTTTCGTACGTCACAAAAGTGTAACGTGGCCCAGATAATAAGACATTTGATTTATTTAGAGAACTTTTTCAATTTTTATCAACTTTTAAATTTCATTCTGAGAAATTCATTCCGCTAGCTGGAAAAAAGTGCCCCATTTAAGTTCACTAAATCATACCGTATAGTGGGGCCCAACCAAGTCTTGCCAATCACATTCATAATTTTACCTTGTGTCCCCGATTCTCTATTTTGAGGGCAAATCTTTAAAAGTATTTCTCATAGAGTTACCTAATATATGTACAGGAAAGCATCCCGTTTATTACAAATACCAATTTTTGAAATCAACATTGCTTTTAAAAAAAACCTTCGTAAAATAACATTACAAACCTTTCCCCTTCGTTGGAAACTATTTCTTTGATATTTGAAATCCTTTTCCGACGATCAGTGCATTACCTACATCATTAATTTTACTGCGTTACAGACAAGTATTTTTTTTGCCATTCAACGTTTGGTTTTCGGAGAAAAATCTCAACAGCATAATTTTTAACTGCTCTGCGCACAGATATGTGTTATCGTGTTTCTAATTCGATTTAGAGCTCCAAATAAAAAAGCAAGCGAAGTCTCGTTCTTATCACAATTGCCTCTCGACTGTGGCAAACACTGTGAAAAAATTGTTTATTGATGGTGCTTCGAAATAGAGCCTACTGAACTTGCCAACATACAAACATACATACATACACACATACACACGTACAAATATAGATATACGTACATCCATACATGCATACATGCGCACATATGCACGTCCATACACAAATGCACACATACGTACGCAGCAACCTGCCATGGTCAGAGACAACTGAAGGTTTTTGCATTTGATTCGCTGTGTCTCGATGAAGTCTATTAAGAAATTTGAAGGATTTAAGATTTGTAAAATTATTAACTGCAAGTATGTAGATTATTGAATGTATTAGGAAATAATATACCTAGTTTTTAACGGACAACAATAGTGGCCAAGTGGGCGTTATGAACTGCTTATTTTCTAAGGAAAATAATACGGAATGTAAGTCTCGGAACGATGTAAATTTTATCAAATTGCGTTTCTACGAACTTTCTTTGGAGTAAATGCGACTTAACTTCGCTTCGATTTGCACATCGAAATAAAACAATTTATGCTCATTTTTGTCGGCACTGAAGGCATGACAGCCAACGAATAGAATGCAGTTAGTGATTCTTTCAATCTTGCAAAAAAAATTCTTAAATGATTCAATGATTCGTACAAAATTTGTTGCTACCTACGTTTCAGAGGGGGGGATTTGCACCAAGTTTTCCGTTTTTATACTTGCTCTCTATAATAATTTATTATACCTTTAATTTTCAGTTAACTTGTCCCCTCTAATAACTTTCTATTCGTACTCCCAGTCATACCTTTGAAAACTGACGCCCAAAAATAACTTATACCTGCACCCAATAATAACTTTCTAATCTTACTCCCAGTAATACCTTTGAAAACTGATGCCCAAAAATAACTCATTATACCTACACCCAATAATAACTTTCTAATCTTACTCCCAGTTATACCTACTAGAACTCAATGATAACCTCTTATACCTACATCCAGAAATAACTTTCTATACGTATTACATTTGAAAACTTTCACCCGATGTTTACTTTTTTTAACTTGCACCCAGTAATGACTTTTTGTACGCACTTCTTGTAATTCCTTTGAAAACTGGCTCCCCGTAATAGTACTCTATTCTTGCGCCTACAGATATTATCTATGAATACTTGCACTCGAAGGCACTTATAATTTCTAGCGCTCAGTGTATGCTAACTCATGAATAGGCAAGCGTACAAGTCACAGGCGGGATTATAGAGACTTATGCAAGAAAACACGCACTATCACCTCACCTAATCTGGCTCACATATCCTACCCATTTGTTCCCTGTTGCATTACTTCTAAAATTTACCATTTCCACGTCGTCGAAATTGTGTAAGATCAAAAGTAAGATTTATCTCCTTGTCATGAGCGTCAACTTTACTCTCAGATCTCACCTACGTTCTCTGTTGTAATAGTTCTGAATTTTACCATTTCCATGTCGTCAATATTGTGCAAGATTAAAAGTTAGATTTATCTCCGTGTCATGAGCGTCAACTTTACTCTCAGATCTCAACTACGTTCTCTGTTGCAATAGTTCTGAATTTTACTATTTCCATGTCGTCGATATTGTGCAAGATTAAAAGTTAGATTTAGAATCTTGCTCACATACGAGTATCTTATCCACTCGTTACCTGGTGCATTAGTTCTGAATTTAACCATTTCCATGTCATCGATTTTGAGTAAGATTAAAAATAAGATATATCTCCGTGTCATGCGCGTCAACTTTTCTCTCAGATCACAACTAAAATGTAACTGTACTTCGGTGGTACGGTCCAATGCTCAAGCAATGCGTACTGCTTCATACATTAACCCTGCTAAGTGCACCCATTATTTTTCCACTGGCTTTTATCTCGCTGGAAAGAATCCAGAAAGCTGAATTTGCCCAGCTTACGGGCGTTACATAAAAAATTACTCCGGTTTTCCTCGCTATCAACATCGAGGAGACCACAACTGTCTGTGGTCACTTTTCTGGATCTGTTTTGATGCAGGGCTGTTGATCGTATCTCCAGGTCCTGACGGAGCAGCATGGAATGACGCCTAACTTTCTTAGGTTCAAGTCATTTACCGTTCTTTGCCGCTCACTCGAAGTTTTTGTCTTAATTGGGCCGTAGCTTGTCTATGTTGCGTAGTTGGGAAGAATTTTTTCAACTATTGAAATTTATGTCTTATTAGGTTCATAGCTTGTCGATGTTGCTTAGGTAGGAAGGATTTTTTCAACTATGTAGTGAATTTTTTGTCTTAATGGCATTGTAACTTGTCTGTTCCTTAGGTAGAAAGAATTATTTCAACTGTGTAGTGAAATTTTGTCTTTATGGCACTGAAACTTGTCTGTTCCTTAGGTAGAAATAATTTTTTCAACTATGTAGTGAAATTTTTGTCTTAATGGCGTCGTAGCTTGTCTACGCAGCGAAGTCGGGAAGAATTTTTCATATATTGAAATTTATGTTTTAATGGGTCGTAGTTTGTCTGTGCTGCGGAGTTGGGAAGAATATTTTTAACGATTAAAATTTATGTCTTAATTGTGTCGTAGTTTGTCCATGCTGCGGGATTGGGAAGAGTTTTTTCAACAATAGACAATAGTTTTGTGGGAAAATAAATACATTGATTTAATTTCAGTTGCACGGTAATAGTCACGCACATACGCTGCCGGTTCGCAACACGTACCATTAATTTTTACCAGGTACGAAAGGTAATTTAATTTTTTACGAGGAGGATTCACAACATCTTACATCTCGACTATTTCTTCCACGAATACAAAGGTAATCTTAATAGAATAGGAATTATTAAAAAAATTAAGAATTGTCAGTTTTACAGAAAGGAAAAAAAATTGTAGGAGTTACCGTAAAGAAGATAGAGGATATGAATTAGTTTGAGGAAGAGCGTGATAGCCACGATTCTTTGAAACTGAATCTGAACACTCCTTTGATTTGATGAAATTTGTAGGAAACTTTGTTCTCGTAAGTCCTAGGCCTCTTTTCCTTCGCCAGAATACAGGTAAAGTAATCATAAATAGTTCAAAGAATGAAAATACTTATTCATTACAAGCCCATACATCACTAAAATCATTAAATAGGTCGATTGTGAAAGACTGGTTGAAAAATAACTACTCTGCCCGATGAAGTCAGTGACTTTTAGCACATCCCACATTTTGATGCGTCTCTAAATGAGTGTATTAAGAAACATCACACTTTATGACGCCATTGTAGATGTGTCAATAAACGCGCTAGATGTGTCAATAAACGATGTGTAGATGTAGATGTGTCAATAAACGCACAAAAAAGAATATTCGCGCTAAGTTACACCTCTAACGACTTCATGATATTGTGCTCACTACGGATGTAATTAGATAATAAATGGCTTTTTTAAGTGTGTAACTGTTTGACATTCCTAAGTTCTTGGTATGTAAGTGCATCTAACTGCATTCATACGTAATTTTCCTCTTCCTACACAGAAAAATGACTAAATGTTTTCAATGTGTTAAGGAAATTAACTGGCCTCTGAGTGACATCAACAAAACTGGCAAATGCAATTGGAGCGATAACCTAAATTATGACTCACAGAGGTAAGTCAGAACACAATGCATGCCAAACCTACGGGCCTCACTATGTGAATCTTTTCAAGAGTGACTCTAGTATTAATTGAATTTTATCAAGAATGTTTCTAGTATTCACTGAATCTCACCAAGAATAACTAGAGTATTCCCTAAATTCCACTATGAAAAGTTTGAATATTCCCTAAATTAAATTTCACCAAGAAAAACTTGAATATTCGCTAAATCTCACCAAGAACCACTCTCGTATACCCTACATCTCAACAAGAATGATTCCACTATTCAATGAGTTTTGTCAAGAATGACTAGTGTGCACGGAATCTAAGCATAATTGACCCCAGTTTTCACTGAATCTGAGCAAAATTTACCCCAGTTTCACTGAATCTGAGCAAAATTTACCCCAGTTTTCACTGAATCCCTCATAAAATGACTAGTATTTACCGAATCTCAGCAAGGATGACCCTAGTATTCACTGAACCCGTTCCCAGAAGTTGTTATCAGTGTCCGACCGCCGGTAGCATGACTGCCTACTTTGCAGGTAGAAAAAGGACCTCCGTTGGAATCATTCTTTTGTCATCCCCGTTTTGCCTAAAACAGAGCCTTCGCTAGAAAAAAAGCTAACTAGTCCTAAGGATTTCATTCATTTGAGAGCGGCTTAAGTGCATTCACCGCTAACACACCGGGTCGCTTCGGCATTGATTGTATCAACAGCTTTCTTGGAAGTACGTACTCTGGTCTTGATTGAGCGTTGCTACGGGCACGAATGACGTGGGTATAAATGAGATACGAATGCTATGTGTACAAAGGAATTGAGTACGAATATTGTTATTAAGGAAACGAGCCTTAATTTAATGAGCACTGAATTATAGAGGAAAAGTTATTTCTATCATTATTCATTCTAATGATTCTGAAATTGATCGATGTTTTTCTCCACATTAGGTGGTTGTTTTCTGCTAACTGGTGTCATTGCACCCCTGCAAACTTGACTTTTACCATGCACTATTACTTTACTTAACAAATCCATAGTACAGAAATATTTACCATATCCTTAGTAGCGAAACAAGATAATATATTGGTACCACGGATTTGTAAAATAGGGTAATTGATATTTGTGGTAAATGCTGCTAATTATCTTATTAACCATATTCATCTTAGTAAATACTTGAAAAAAATGACAAAAATTATTGAACTTTGATAAGTCACCTTATTGCTATTTACTGTGTAGGAATAAATTGCCATTTCTTGCTCAAGTTTTAATCGGAATTAGCATAAACAAAATTCAATTGAGTCGCTGAAAAAGTACAAAATCAAGCGAAAAAAAAACAGTTCTTTAACTTCGGGGTCTGCTAGACCACTACCTTCATAGACCAGGGGACCTAGATCATGGCCCCCATGACACCTAGACGACTAGATCCCTAAATACCTAGATACCTAGACATCTAGATACCGAGATACCTAGACACCTAGATACCTAGTCACCTAGACTTAGATCTAGACCTCTTACACCAACAACAGGATTTCTAAAGGACTTTCTTACACGAATCAATCTGCTGACATGAAAGGGTAGACCTTCAAGGATAGAGGGTATTAAGTTTTCAAATGTTAGTGAAAAAATAATTTAATATTTTATTGTGCTAACTGTGCTTCATAAAAAATGAACCTCTTCGTATTCCATGAACTATCTGTTCTGAATAATGTCAAGTTAAAATTAATTTCCCTAACATAGTGAAAATCAAATCACATTTTTCGTGTATCAAGATGTAAACCTTCAAAAATATGTAGTTAGCAACTCTTTTTCATGTTGGTAGGTATGCAAAGTCGTTGTTTTTCCATCCAGTGAACGGGCATAGCATTAGTTGTATATTTAATTATGTTCTGCGTGAACAAAAAACATCCCCTCCAGCCCTTTATTAAAAACAACATAGTTACATAAACAATCATGATCATAATCCTCATGAATATTAAAAAAAAGCAAGCAGATATACGCACAACACTATTCCACTTTTACATAAGCTTCTACTCTTATACATCAACTATATACCTTAGAAACATGATTTCCACGTGATACAGTTCAACGCAAAGGACAAATCTTTTTTCTCCATCACTCCTATATAGACTTTTATTATATACATCAACTATATAACACAATTTCCAATTGATGCTGTTCAACGTATAGAACAAATCGTTTTTTTTAACCACCACATAGGCTTTTACTCTTATCCATCAACAATATAACTTAGAAACAGATTCATCAACAACATAACCAAGAAACAAAATTTCCACTTGATGTATTTCAACGTAAGGAACATATGGTTTTTTTCTCGATGCCGTGCAAAGAATAGGGTGCCGTTCCGTGACTGGAAGTGAACTTTGTACTTCACGGGCCTTGCACGGAGCCTGGGCTGCTGTCCGTTATCTGGGCTGTGAATGGCGTGCCTGCGTGGCTCGCTCAGGTTAGGCCTGCCTGCCTGCTTGCTTGCTTGCCTGCCTACATGCCTACCTACTTGCTTGTCTGCTTGCCCGTCTGCTTACCGTCTTGCCGGCTTGCTTGCCTACATGCCTGCCGGCCGGTATACTTGCCTGCTTGCCTGCCTACTTGCCTGTCTACTTGCCTGCCTACTTGCCGACCTGCTTGCCTGCTTGTCTGCTCGCTTGCTTGTCTGCTCGCTTGCTTGGCTGCTTACCTGTATGCTTGCCTTCCTGCCTACTTGCTTGTCTGCTTGACTGTCAGTTTCCCTGCCTGTTTGCTTGCATGTCTGCTTGCCTGCCTTTCAGCATACTTTCCTGTTGGCCTGCATCCTTGTTTCCCTGTGGGGCTGATTAAGTGCACTCAGCCGCTGCGGCAGTGGATGGCAGCAGGAGTAAGTGTCTACAACAAGAGGCGGTAACAGCTGTATTAACGATAGTAACACTTGTTAGAACAGCAGCGGGCTAATACATCAGCTTGCAGCAGCAACAACAGAGACTAACAACAGTTTGTTGCAGCAAAAACAGAAAAAGACAACAGTTTGTTGCGGCAACAGCAGCAAGTGACAACAAAGATTGTTGCTGCAACAGCAGCAAGTGTCAACAAAGATTGTTGCTGCAACAACAGCAAGTGTCAACAAAGATTGTTTCTGCAACGCAACAGCAGCAAGTGTCAACAAAGATTGTTGCAACAAAACCAGAAAATGACAACAGTTTGTTACAGCAACAGCAGCATGTGATAACAAGTTTATTGCTGGCAATAGCAATCACAATAAAAGGTAGTAACTGCAAATGACAATAGTAGTTCGTAGCAACAACAGACAACTGTAGCAGCAACTACGAAAAAGTAACTTTAGCAGTAACGCACGTGAGTGACTGTACCGGATTTTAGAACTGAATGAAGGCAACAACAGTAAAAAAACAGCAGCATTAAGTTACTGAGAACAGGAGCAAAGGCAGCAGCAACTGCAGCTGTAAAACATGAGAACAGTCGCAAATAACATCAGTAGCAGATCGTGACAAAGGATCACTGACAGTAGGCAACAGATACGCTAACAAGCATTGACATCAACACAACCAGCTACGTAGTAGCAGAGGCAGCAACAATAGTCAAGTGCAAAAACAACGAAGCACATTGTCGCAAAATACCGTAAAAATACCGGTACGATAATACCTGGAACTCAAAATTGACTTAACGTAAAATTGACAGTAAGAAAACATGTAAAGCTCTCAACTTAGACGGCATTCAAAATTGACAACACGCAAAATTAACGGTAACACAAAACTGACGGCATCATAAAATTGCCGCCACTCAAAATTGACAGCACTTATACGGGAACGCAGATTTCGAGCTCACATCTGTGTCACTTCCGTATCAACTCGAGCTTATCTTTTGTGCCATGAACGCTGATTGTGCCCCAGAATTTCGGGTCTTCCCCACCATAAATTGGCTGTTATTGAGTTTCCGGGAATTTTTGCCGATAATTACGCGTGTAACACATATCAAATACCGAATGAAAACTCACGGGTTCTATTGAGACTGAATTGACCGTGAATGAAGTCAGAGAATATTCTTGGACTTTGTTCTAATATGATTTTCTCGATGTCGGTTGATGATTTTTGACATTTAAGATAGATTTACGACACTGAAGATAGGTAGATTTAAGACACTGAAGGTGGATTTACGACAATGTAAGTAGATTTACGACACTGGAGTAAATTTTGTCACGGGTTGAACGTTTTCAGAGTTATTCTAAATTTATACTCAAATATGAGCCTTGCGATAAGAAAATTTAACATGGACTCTTATTAAACCACACACATTTCACGAATGTGGTTCCAAATTCAGTAATAACCATCAATGCAGTGTTGCGGTTGTTTTTATACGTGCAGTTATTCATTGATGCACTTTTTTGTTTTGAAAGCCTGTTAGACTCCGAATATTTTAAGACCCTCGACAGCGAAAAAGTTTGGCCAAATGCGGCAGATCCAAAATTAGCGCAGATTATTAAAAGTTTGCACGAATGTACGCCTTACAATATTTATTTTATTATGATACAAAATGTGAAATCAAAATGCGTATTACTTTACACAAACAAAAGTTATGACGAAAAGCAAATGGTACTTGCAATGAACATGTTGATCGCAAACTGGCATTTTACAAGTAGTTTTCAACAAGAACGTACGTATTTCACCAACTGCAAGACTTTCGCAAAATCTGAAATTGAAGTTGATGTAAGTTTTTCATATACAATGTGCTGTTAGAAGGCTATCACTTTACAGCTCCTAGCGCTACTTCTTTGGAGTCCTGCCGTTTTGGGCCAAATTTGCCATAATTTTTCGCTATGCAGCAGGTGAAGTAACAAAAAATTATCCTGTAAAATTTATAACTGAACACAGTGAGATATACTCACATTATAAGTATGTTAGTGAAGGTCAAATTGTCATGCAGCACAACCCGCTTCGTGTTCGAATCATGAGCTGTTGAAAGAGAGATTTCATATATGTTACCATTCATTACAACTCGCTTCGTGTTCAAGCTGTTGCAAGAGAGATTTTGCAGTGGGCTGAAAGAACATTTATGCATGAACTGTTGAAAGAGAGATTTTGCAGTGGGCTGAAAGAACATTTATGCATGAACTGTTGAAAGAGAGATTTTGTATATGTCACCATTCAGTTCAACCAGCTTCGGGTTCGAATCATGAGCTGTTGAAAGCGAGATTGTGTAGCGCTGGGAGAACATTTAGGCCTAGAACGTTCACTATCAGAGAGTGGGCAACCGCGTGCATTTACCCATCGCGCTCACCATCTCTGCGTTATCTCCCTGCCCACTCTAGCACTGCACTCTGCTCAGCGTCGCGTCGGGAGTTGTGGCGGTCCCGCTGTGTCCTGCTCCTCTGCACCGGTCCCGCTGTGTCCTGCTCCTCTGCACCGGTCCCGCTGCGTCCTACTCCTCTGCACCGGTCCCGCTCCCTTATCGGTGTCGGTTGTCCCGGCACTGGTCTTTAAACTCAAAATAGTCGTGAGACTGGGTATGGTCGTTGGATTCGCAACAGTCGTCAAGCTGATGCTAGTTATGAGACGGACTATAGTCGGGAGACTGACAATAGTCGCGAGACTTACTAAAGTCGTGAGACTGAAAAGAGTCGTGAGACTGACAATGGTCCCGGAATTGGGAAATAATCCCTGAACTGAAAACAATATAGATAATGACTCTTAACTCTTTCTCATGTACCTACATCAGCACACGGTCCGGGCCTGGCCCGAAATATGATCCTAGCATTCGTGATAGTACCTGTCCTGGTGCTGGTATCGTCACCAGTCCCAGGATAGTGTCCTCCACGGTACTTTTACTGGTCCCGGTAGTAACCCTTCGTCAGTCTTGGCACTGGTCTCCATATCATTTCTGCTTCAGTCACTGTGGGGATCATGGGATTGGTCTCATTTCAATTTTGTCAGAGGTTCCAGTCTTATTTCTGCTTCAGCCAGGGTAGGGATCATAGAATTGGTGCTGTTTTAATTTTGTCCCTTGTTTCCGGTATCATTTCTGCTTCAGTCATGGTAGTGATCTCGGCATTGGTCCCGTTGGTCCCTGTATCATTTCTGCTTTGGCCACTGTAATGATCTTGGGGTTGGTACTGTTTTGATTTTGTCACTGGTCCCGGAATAATGTCTGCTTCAGTTGTGGTAATGGTTACTTAATTAGAACTGTTTTAAATTTTTAACCGGTCCCTGTATCAGTCCAAGTCTAGGTTGCTCGTCATATGGTCGACTTTCATAAAAAATCAAGGTCCACATCAGGCGATGCCCAATTTGGTCTTTCCGTACAGCAGTAATGGGGAAAAAATAATGTCTGAACCTTTTTGGAGATCCCTATGGTATGTTGGACAACATAAATAAATAGAAATTTTCATTACTCGTAACTGGTATAGTCATAATTTACGATGAAAGAATTCGGTCTGTTTGTACCGCGGGAATATTTGAAAAAGAACTTGAGTAAGCCTTGGAAATCCCAAAACATTGGACTACATTTATGAATAGAATTTCTTACGTATGACATCCGCGGTCGCAATTCGAGGTGAACGAATTTGGTCTTTGTATTCGGCAGTCATATTTGAACAGGAATGTCAGTGAATTTCGGAAATCCCTATGGTATGGTATGTTTCTTACGGTTACTCTCTTGGTTGTTTCAATTCTTCGGGCTTGGAAGTTTCGAAGTATATACTTTTATCTGCAGCAGTCTTTGCGAAAGTAGTAAAGCGAATTGAACAGCTTAGAGGCATTATGATAGACGTTAACTGAATTTCGAAAGAATTAATGCGAATACTTTGTTTGCATTTCACAAATTAATTCATAATTTAATATTTTATTTATACGTATGTATTTTACACAATTTTCAAATAACAGTTCTCATAAAGGCAAAGAAAGTCGATCAACATCTACGTTATGAAAAAATAGCGTTCTTGTTGTTATGAATATGTTGACGCCGGTAAAGCGTTTCCTAAATATTTATTCCGTGAAGGTTTTTGCTATGTCAAGACACTATATAATTTCCAGCAGTACTGGTGACCTTGAGGTTATCTAACTCATTTTCTTATCAGCAACCTTCGCTTGGCAAGCCTTTCTACTTATATCTTATTTTTGTACATAAAACGGCAAGGATTGTGGTTTCAAAGTGTTCATAACTCGTGAATCTATTAAAACCACTATCCATGGTGCTTTATTTATTTATTTATTGTTGGACTTTGCAAAGTGCAAAACTTGAGCATGAGCAATTATCTTGCTCCATCGGTGACCTTACCTTGCCGCGCACAGGAGTTCATTTCTCTTGGTCATGTGTTCTTTAGAACCAGTCTGTGCGAGCTGGTCATGCCCTCGAAATACTCTGAGGTGCTCTCGCAGAGCCCCAAGATGCCATCGGAGTACCTCAGAGTACCCTCAAACTGCTAAAAACTGCTCCTGAACTGTCAAAAAAAATTTTTAACTGTCAAAAACTGCTCGTGAACTACCAAAAACTGCTCTTGAACTGTCAAAACATGCCATCGGAATGTCTTAAAGCACCCACGATCTGTCAAAAATTGCTCCTGAACTTGTGAAAAAATGCTATCAGGGTGCCTTAAAGTATCATCCAACTGCCAAAGAACTGCTCCTAAACTGCCAAAAAATGTCCTTAGGTCATTAAATCCCTTCGAATTTACATTAAATGCCCTCGAAATGCTACCACTCAGTCTCCTCAAAAACTACAAAGTACTCTAAAAACTTTCAAAATACCCTAAAATGCCCTCTAAGTTACACTGAGTGAAATTGGAGTGCCCGAAAGTACCCTCGATGTAACACACAGTACCCTCGAAGTGTCAAAAAGTACCTTTTGAGTGCCGCAAAGCGTTCGTGAAGTAGCAAAAATGGCTGTCAAAGTGTCAGAAAGTGTCCTCAATGTGCAACGAATGGTTTTTAAAGTGTCAGAAAGTGCCCTCGATGGGGTAGAAAGTGCCTTTCAAGGTCCAGAACGCACTTTTGAAGGGCCAGATAGGGCTCACATGGGGCCAGAAAGTCCTCTTAATAGGTCAAAAAGTAACCTCGAAGATCCAAAAAGTGCCCTCGAAGAGCCAGAAAGTGCCTTTGAAGGCCTGGAAAGTACCTTTGATGGACCAGAAAGTGCCTTCGAAGAGCCAGAAAGTGCCTTTGAAGGACCAGAAAGTGCTTTTGAAGGGCCAGAAAGTGCTCTCGAACGGCCAGAAAGTGCCTTTAAAGGGCTAGAAAGTGTCCTAAAATGGCCAGAAAGGGCACTTGAAGTGTCACCAAAGCCACCAACAAAAAGCTACACACAGGACATCATTACGATCATGGTTGAGTCTCCTACCGCCCTTGGTTTCGCCTCCGTAAGACCAGTTGGTTACTTAGCATTTACGAAGCGAGCTCATTGATGCAAATTGGATCAGCTTATGAGGTCAACTAACAGGACTCCACCCTAGAGTGACAAAGAATTGCCCAGTCTTGACACTTTCCTTGCTGTCTCCGGACCGTAAGCTCCCTGATTTCTTCAATAGCTCCAGGAAGGTCGGATGTCACGGGGGCACCTGACCTTCTATCTGAACTTCTGAACCTTGAAACCCCTGCCATTTGGGCTCAAAGATACACTGCCACGGGCTGGTAAAGACCGGTCTTTACTTGGCTGGCCATTCGAGCTCGACTCTCTATACGCGCTTCGTCTTCCGGTTGTAATGCTCTTCCGGGTTATTTTGTGAGAAATAAATATCAAAAACATTGATTCTTATTGTTGATTTTTATGACATGAATGAGAAAAACTTTCTGACGTAGGTCTTTGCAGAGGGGATACTTGTTTTGAGCATCGGGAAGGGTAATTTTGTTCAGTATATTGGGGTAATTTTTTGGCGCGTAATCCATGTTTCAATGAATCCTTGGATTCAATATATTGCTTACTGACGTATATGTCGATGTTCCAAGCAGCAGTGTCCAAGTATTTAAAGAGGGAAATTTCGATGAATTATCCGTTGCCAATCATATCAGCTGCATGCATAAAGCGTTTGCTAGAGAACGATCTTCTGATAAACTTTGAAGTCGTTGCTCCACACTTTTATGATCTTCGTGGGCGAATGCAGCAACACAGTCATTTTCGTTAGTGACATTCAAAAGCAACAACCACTGACGCTTAATGGAAAGTGAGACTATAATTGCTATCCATTGCAACGCTATTTCAGACTAATATTCATAGCAGGTTTCAATTTTTTTTTTAAATTGATTCTGTAGTTTTGTTTACATATGAGTTTCAGACTCGTATTCTCTCTAGATTCTAATTCATTTTTGCAATTGATTCCATTGTTTTGTTTACTTCTTCGTGTACTCTGAACCGTGACCTTCAGTCGAAAAAAACTGTTTCCTTTGATGAAAATGGAAAACAGAATCTATCAAAAGCAACTCGAAGTGTCATCTGAACCTCTCAAACAATGGAAACACTCTTTCCTTGTAAAGATTCATAGATGATGTAAAGAAGTTACTCATGCAACATGACTATAGATGCTACAATATTAGAAACTAAATGTTAGAACTGAAGTGTCACACCTAAAGCTGGGAAACAATACCTCGATATTTGAAGCAAATAAACATCCAAATTTCTAGATTTGGGGTACATACACTTTGTGCAAAACAAGCGTCTTCAGTTAGGTTTTAATTTGTAAATTTCATTAAAAATTATTTAAGCCTTCCTGTCCACAACAAAGGAAGGAAATAAGTTTACCCTTTTTTTGGTTCAGATTTGGGGTACATACACAGTGTGCAAAACAGACGCCTGTTATAAGGAAATGTCTTAAATTAAATTAGACTACAAATTATTTAAGCCTGTCTGACCTCAACAAAGGTGGAAAATACAATAAATCCGCGCTTCCTCTGTTGAACAACGGTAGTGTTGAACAGTCAAGATCAAAGCAGTCGCCTGCGATAAGAAAATAAGTTTAAAAATAAACAAGATTATAAGGCATTTAAGCCTCCCTAACAACTTCAAAGATGGGAAATAAATTTACCCTTCTCACGGTGTGCAACAAGGTTACCGTCGGACAGTCAGGATCAAACCCGATCCCCGATCTGGCGCAATTTTTTGCGCGTATGGCAACCGGTTGAGCTGCTGACGACTGGGTTGTGGTTGTGTGGCTCCAAAATCCGGGCCAAGGCGGACGTAAAGTCTCGCACAACCCAGCCCAGCTTCCAGACTGTAAAAAGCACAGCACCGCAACAGTGGTGGTCGCTGTCTTTGATTTGGGTGTCCGTTTTTCCGACTTATGGAACGGACGTATTATGCTTATTTGAAAGTGCTGTTGCATGTGCGTGAAATCTGATGATTGTACACGTGTTTCGTTGGTGCCTGGACGTAATTGATGAATGACGGTACGGGACTTGAGGACAACTCGCAAATGGGCTACTTTTTTGTTGCTATTGCCGTTTCTTTTCTATTCTGTTCTTTTAGTCTTAGTGAATTGGAATCCCAGATACAGATAATTATGGAGTTGTAAGCTTTCATGTCGTACGAAACTCGGCTGAAACGAATGAAAATTAGTCTGTCATTTTAACGAATGCGATGCTCAATTCAAGTTTTAGTGGAGTCGGAATAATTGGAGTTAGTATTTGTCGTATTAGTAGTCGTAGAAGATGATGTAAAACTCAAGGATAAACTGCGTGGAATATTGCCGGTTATACTCTTGAAGATGATTAGTGATGGAATACAAAGGATGAGAGTTCACATCTCAAGTCCGATTCAACTTCAACCCGCACTTGCTTTGTGTTTTTGTTGGTGTGTAATATGAAATATTTAGAAGAAGAAAATGATTCAACTATGCCATTTTAGTGTTATCTGCACATTTAATTCAAATTGCACTCTCGTGGGGAAATTTTAAAGAAGGGGGTCAGTCATTCAAGGAATCAAAGAGAATAAAAAGAGAACGGCAATTCTAAATTTTTACCGAGATGAAATATTTTAGCTTCGTGCCACGAACGTGTTGATCAAGGATTAATATCACTCAATACATTCGTCCGTCATCTGATAGGAGCAACATTAATTTTACAGAACACCACTACACCCTTTTAGCTGTGAGCTGTAAATCCGTTCAACGAAAATGGAAAACTCAAATAAAAAATGTGACTAACTGCATGAGTAACTAGATGATTCCGGATAACCATCCAATTGTCTCAAAAAATACATCAAATCGTCACAAACGATTCTAAAATAGATCATGGAAAACTCTTAAAAATGTGATAAACTGCATGAGTGACTAGATGATTACGGATAACCATCCAATTTACTCAAAAAATTACATCAAATCGTCACAAACAATTCCAAAATAGATTAGTGGAGGGTGTACTGATTTCATCGGTGAAAGTGTTCACGGGAGACTCTCTGATGCAAATGTTCAGCATTTCCAGAGGTCGTTTTTTGGAAGCCTTAAGGAGTTACTGTTCACTGGAACATCCGTCAATAACATTCCTAGGCTCGAGCCAATCTCCCCCTCGCCAAGATGGCTTGAATCAGAATGCTGCTTTCCACTGCGACCTTCGATTTCGTTTGCGATTCTTCCGCGCTACGAAATGACGGCATTTGAAAAAGTTGCATCCGAATGCAGGTGTACGAATGTTGGTACATGGTACGCTAACTGTGAGTGTTCCACGAATACAAACAACTGCTATCCACGAGTGCAGTGTACGAATCTGAGTTCGATAATAAAATTCTAAAACAAATTGCTTATATGAGCGCTAGAACGAAGAACTGAAATTCATCACACAAAGTGAGTTTTTAGCAAATTAAGGGTTTTGGGAAGTTAAATAATGACTGAAAAATTCGGGAAAAAGATTTTTTTCGATTGAAGTGAAAGTAAAATCGAATGCGTTGAATTCGTACACGGAAAATTAATTGTCTTATGAATATGAATACTGGAACATGCAAAGATTTTACAATTAAGTGTAAATTTTTACTGTCTACTTGACTGTAAAGCTCCCAGTTGACTTCAGTTAACCTCACAGTCGACCTCCCAATGAGCTCTACAGTTAGTTACACAGTTAGTAACACAGTTTATCTCACAGTTAACTTTACAGTTACTTTCTCAGTTTGCATCACAGTAAAACTCACGCTTTTAAATCTAATCACGTAATGAGTGTTCTATTAACTTCACAGTTTATTACGCAGTTAATCAACCGCGAAACCTTGTAAATACTTTACAACTAGTGTCGTATGAACTTCACGGTTTTAGCCACCGTAAATTAGTTAACCTCACGCTTTACTTCATGATAAACGTTACAGTTAACTTCACAGTAAATACGTTAACCTTACGCTTAACTTGGCTGTTATGTCTACAGTCAGCCTCACGACAAACATAACAGTTAACTTCACAGTTTAACTGCGCATTTGGGAGCTCCATTAGAAAGCCGAACTTTCGTAGGACTTGATAGCAAAAACCCTCGGAAAAACCTTCAGTGACTCGGGAAGCCTGCAGAACTCGCGTCAGGTGTGTTCGAAATGCCCACTTGATTTGCCTTGCCCAGTTGAATGTCGCTCTCACTCATCCAATTGAATGTCGAATTCACTCATCCAATTGAATTTCACCAATCCAACGGAATGTTGATTTCGCTTACGAAATAAAATGTTGATTTCGCTCATTCAATTAAACGTTGATTTTGATTATTCAATTGAATGTTGATTTCGTCCACCCCATAGAACTTCATCACAGTACTGAGTGCAGTGTTGTCTGCACAGTTCTGAGTGCAGTGTTGTCTGCACAGTACTGAGTGCAGTGTTGTCTGCACAGTACTGAGTGCAGTGTTGTCTGCACAGTACTGAGTGCAGTGTTGTCTGTACAGTACTGAGTGCAGTGTTGTCTGCACAGTACTGAGTGCAGTGTTGTCTGCACAGTACTGAGTGCAGTGTTGTCTGCGCAGTACTGAGTGCAGTGTTGTCTGCGCAGTACTGAGTGCAGTGTTGTCTGCACAGTACTGAGTGCAGTGTTGTCTGCACAGTAATGAGTGCAGTGTTGTCTGCACAGTACTGAGTGCAGTGTTGTCTGCGCAGTACTGAGTGCAGTGTTGTCTGCACAGTACTGAGTGTAGTGTTATCTGCACAGTACTGAGTGCAGTGTTGTCTGCACAGTACTGAGTGCAGTGTTGTCTGCACAGTACTGAGTGCAGTGTTGTCTGCACAGTTCTGAGTGCAGTGTTGTCTGCACAGTACTGAGTGCAGTGTTGTCTGCACAGTACTGAGTGCAGTGTTGTCTGCACAGTACTGAGTGCAGTGTTGTCTGCACAGTACTGAGTGCAGTGTTGTCTGCACAGTACTGAGTAATCAGTATAGCGCGCAAATATCAGGGTCAACATTTGCCTTCATTTCTGCCCAGACTCGGCCTCTCCTCCCGCTCAGATCTTCCCATTTTGTACGGGTATCGTGCATCAATTCTTTGCATAGCTTTTTGTACAGTGCTCCGTTCACAATAATTTTTATCACCGTAAATTATGCTTGAAAGAATTTGAGAGCACCTAGAAGTATCTTGTTAACCTTTCATGGCATCTCGATAGAAGTTAACAGTTAACCTTTTCATGGCATCTCGATTGTAATAAACAGTCTAATGCGCTGATACCCAGTGTCCTGCACAGAGTTAGAGAAGCTGCTTTCATGTTCTTGAACTTAGTCCTCTTAACTACGTGTTGATAAGTTGATTGAGGGCATGGCATCAGCAAACTCATTGAAATACCAATGGCACTTACTGAAAACGGCACTGAATTTGTCTCAGATTGATTCTTGTCGTGGATGTGAACATCACACCTTCATGCCTTGTGAAATACCAAGGCTGCCAATGAGGATCACTCAGAGAAGTGAAGCATTCATTAATATCGGTATTATGACACGCATGCATGTTTATCAATTAACGATGTTTAAGTAAATACATTTTTAAACCAATGAGAATACTGTCCTTTAATTAAGGATTTTTAGGTTTTGACGTATCAACCAATGATCTTTTGCGAATTTATTGGTTTTAAATCATTTTTGTTTCTATCGTCCTTTCTTCCTTTTTTCTTTCTTTGTTACCGGAACATAGAGTGACACGCTTAGGGTCGTAATCCTGTATGTCAAGATCCAGCCACGCCCAAAGGACCGAAACCCAGTTCAGCAGCGCTTCAATTATGGTGCGTCGAAAAGACCGATTTCGAGACTGGTTTGAAACCAGCGCTCGCAAGTTCGACCTTCAGCCTACAATGAAGTCGAAACCGCGCACTTGCCACGCACTCTTCCCATGCGACCGGTGGCCGTCCAATTCAGAGGTGATCGGACCGGAATATTAGAAGGTTTCTAATTTTTTGCGTCAACTTTCGCCTGATATAATGGGAAAGCCTCAATTCGGCCAAAAAACTCGCTTCCTCTGCCCCGCAATTATTATGATGCTGCTCTCTTTGAAATCATTGTCTGGCTTGGGTCGGTAAGGAATCTGGAGCAGCTTAAAGGGAAGGTGCGGGTGACACAATTCGAGGTAAGCAGAACGAAAATTTTGTGTCTTCAGTGGATTAAAAATTAAGGCCGAAAGGGCTCAAATTTGTGGTTTTCCTGATGCTTTCCTGTAACATTCTTCAGTTCTCCCTGTAAAATGAAAGCAGAAAGGACTCAAATTTGTGGTTTTCCTGATGCTTTCCTGTAACATTCTTCACAACTCCTTGTAAAATGAAAGCAGAAAGGGCTCGAATTTGTGATTTTCCTAATGCTTTCCTGTAACATTCTTCAGTACTCCTGGTAAAATGAGAGCAGAAAGGACTCAAATTTGTGGTTTTCCTAATGCTTTCCTGTAACATTCTTCACAGCTCCTTGTAAAATGAAAGCAGAGAGGGCTCAAACTTGTGGTTTTAATAAGCTTTTCCTTAACATTTCCTTAGCTGACCGAGTTTTTACGCAGACAGTCGTCGCATGTAAATTTAATTGGTTTTTCATTCAATAAGCCCTCATTAGCACATCTGGTTACACCAGTTACTAATTTTATGGCTGTAATTGAGTGTTTTACCTGAATAAATTAAAACCGTGTTCTCACTTCGCTGAATTTTATTTGGTTGGCATTATCTGACTGGTATTTTGACGTGTTTTGATTTTGTACGTCATCTTTTGTGCTCTAGATTTTTAATTCATCTCATCTTACACACGAAATTTAAAATACATTTTTAATTTGCTTTCCCATTAAAAGGTAGATTTCCTTCCCAATTTAAAACATTCATTAGTTCGCTTTTTCATAATGTACCGTATCGTGTGTCCTAAATGTGAAGAGTTCGCTTCGCTAACATATCGTACCTTGCTCTCTAAATTTAAAGGATTTCCTAATTCGCTTCCTTAATTGACTTCAAACATTTAGCGACTGTCGCATATTCACCAGCTGTCTTAAATCCGCCAGCCATCTTACATTCACCAGCTGTAGGGAGCTCACCAGCTGTAGGGAGCTCACCAGCTGTAGGGAGCTCACCAGCTGTAGGGAGCTCACCAGCTGTAGGGAGCTCATCAGCTGTAGGGAGCTCACCAGCAGTAGCTAGCTCACCAGCTGTAGGG